>CAEFZX010018341.1:0-35590 GCA_903066825.1 Alfaro cultratus
AGAGAGGGAGAGAGAGAGAGAGGGGGAGAGAGAGAGAGGGAGAGAGGGAGAGGGAGAGAGAGAGAGAGAGAGAGAGAGAGAGAGAGAGAGAGAGAGAGAGCGCGAGAGAGAGAGAGAGAGAGAGAGAGAGAGAGAGAGGGAGAGAGAGAGAGGGAGAGAGAGAGAGAATGGATCAAGGGAGAAGGGGAGGATAAACAAACAGGGGAACTAGGAACTAGACATCAACCAAACTGTACTCTTTTAACAAATCAGGAAGTTCAACTACAGAATTAATCAAGTTTACACAAAAATGTCACAATTTGCACAGAAATATTAGGTTAGCACTGTTAAGGCCCAATTTATAGTTTATCTGCAAAAACAAAAGTTAATTTAGGGTTTAGTAACTCTAACAATTGTGTGGCTGTGTTGGGCTGAAGTTTCAGCGATCTATATATGCAGTATATTAGAGGACCAAATACTAACGCTTCATAACAGCTCAAATGAAATCCATCTTAAACCCAATCGATGACATTTAGGGAGTTTGCCCTTGTCTTATTCAATATAACAGTTGCAAATGTAACATGAATGACAAAATAAAAGCTCACCATTTTTTATTCTAAAACCAAAAGCATAACTCAGTAAATCCACATCAATATTTGTTATTTGATCTAGTTTAAACATGTTCCTTTTGATTGCAGGATTGGTAACCTCCCCCTTGTTTGCAAGATTTTTGTTTTATTGTTAATTAATAAAATGCATGTTTAGCAGAGATATTCATCATATGATGAGGTGGGGAGAAAGTTTCATTTTGCTGTGTGGGCTTTAACAAAGCCTGCTTCACTGTGTTTTCTCTCTATGGTGTTTTAGCTTGTTTTCACTTTCAAGCAGCTCCTCAAACAAAACCAGATGAAGTGACTGGTACATGGTGAATGCTCTGAGGGTGTAAGAGGGACTGGGAGTGTGCTGAGAGGGTTACAGGGGGTAGAGGGAAAAAAGAGACGGAAATAGAGTTGTTTGCGAGTTTATTTTGAGCTCCATTACCCCTATTACAGATGAGTATCCACTCTCCACCCTCCTCTAAATGTTGAGGATGCAGGTGGCCCACTGAGGAAAGCACCTATCAATCTCCTGCTGGCCATCCACAATTTCTGTCTGCCCATTTATTCATCAGCTCATCTGATGACAATCCTCCCAGTCCGTTCCACTCTTCTTCTGCCTCTTCTCCATCTTTCACATAATCAGTCCATCAACAGATCCATCTGTGCACCCATCTAGCAATTCATCACCCCACCCATTTATCTACCCGTCATTCATCCATTTGTCTATCATCCATCCATCCATCCATCCATCTACCCATCTATTCTCACACAGTTCTACTTCCATGTGTTTCCAGCTGCTGCTACTCGGTTGTTTGAAGTGCCTCACATGAAGACAATGAGCTGCAGCGTTGGACCTCCAAACAGATAAATGCAGAACAGACAAGCTCTTCGATCAATATTTAGAGGAGTCTGCATTCATGTGACTCAATAATCCTGTAACAGACACTTGTAGTAAATAATGAACCATCGTTTGAAGGAGTGGATGATGGAGTTGATTACCAAGAGGGATAAATCTAGTAATTGAAATGGATTGGTTTTTGGGAGGAGTTTATTTTGAAATGTGCAAATAAACAACAACAAAACCCCCCAAAACAATAAAAATAAAACTGGTCAGTAAATAAAAATATGTAAAGATATACACAGCGAGAGAAACTGATAAAGAGAAAATCTGTTTTAAACATGTTCTACAAAATAACGGTATACAGACAGTAAAGTGAAGGAATGAATACTTTGAAATATTGGGGGAAAAGCACAGTATGCCGCTCTTATTCACCATTCTGGAAAAGTTGTGTGGAGGGAAGGTGAACGTAGTTCTTCATTCAGCCTTGTTTGTCACAGTTTAAGTCCCAATCTAACCGATATGGGCAAAACATTGTAAATAGCTATTCTATATATTCGTGACTTATAAAGACCAACACACATTCTTGGATAAAATGTTCTCGTCTTTCTTATTTTAAAGAGTGGCTAAGAGAAATTTGCACCTGTGTCCTACAATGGTTACACTCCTAGTAAATAAGAAGTCATGTATGTCATTAAAGTTCCCAAAATTTTAACTAAATAAAAAAAAAACTTTAATTCTATTTCTTGTGTAATGGCTTTTTAGCTGGTTATTTCTTGAGATGTTTTTCTCCACTTGATAAATATGCTGAAATTAAAGGGTAGAATTTTCTAAAATGAGAATGTGAAAAGAGTGAAAGACTAGAAGGGATTATATTACACTACTGCTCTGTCTACACTAACATGGATTTATTTCAAAAGATACTTTTCTTAAAGTTTTTTATTTTTTAAAAATACTTTTCTTAAAGATTTCTATTTCTTAAAAACACTTTAAGAAAAGTGTTGGTTTTTTTTCTGCAAAACCCAAATGTTTTTGGGTTTCTGCAAACATTTAGACATAATGACATAGCTTATGTCATCACATGCTCAGTAATGCCCTGTGGGTAAAAAACAACCACAATCGCATTGTTTTCTGTTGAACCTATTAAACATTCAAGTAGTAAACATAAATAGTAGTAACGAACTGTTTATTTGCACTTCTCTTGTTTTGTACCACCCGTTTAGCATTTGGCATATTTCAAATTGTGGGTGTACTTACTTCTTTAGCAATTTTTCCAATTGACTTTATTTTAGTTAAATACATGTGATGATGGGATTTGTTGTTTTTTGTAAACTTTTAGATGTAAGCTACCATTTGCAAACAAGCCAATCCAGGAGCACCATTCATTTTCCTTGATACTGACTGTCTGTACCTCCAAAAGCAGAGATAAGGAAAACTATTGATGTATTGGGGCCTTTAGCAAAAGCAACAATTAACTAAAGACAAGTGTAGTAAATAATAAACAAAAAAATTGTTGCAAATAATATACAGGAATAAACCTTTTTGTCTGGGAACAATGGAAAGCAAAACCTTCTGAAAGATGATAGAGCCTGAAGAGTTTTACTTTTGTGACTTTTATTACTGTTTTATCTGTCTAATTCAGAACTTTACAGATGTAGAAAACATAACATTTTAACATCTTTTACTAATATTAATAAAAAACTGTCTGGTTTCTTTCTGCTTTGTCCTCCTGTCTCGAAAGAGAAGATTTCCAGTGTCTGCGGAGGAAAATGTAGCTGATAATGTCGAGAAGAGGAAAGACAAATGCAGAAGGAAGAGCTTAGCTGCCATTGCCTGACACCCCTCCAGGCCAACCATTAGCGAGCGAGAGGCAATCACCATTTCATCAACGTACACCGCACGGCCTCTCCCCCTCTCTTTTTATTTATGTCTTCTTTCTTTTCAGTTGTTTTTCTCCAACTCTCATTTTTATTCTGATTTCATCACCTTCGATGAGCCCTTCTCTCATCCCTTCGGTTGACTGTGGTGGTGGACATATCTCCTCATCAGCCGCTGTATGAACTGATGAATGCTGATTTGAGTGAGGAATACAAACCCACTGGGAATGCGTGCGTGTGTGTGTGTGTGTGTTTCCGTCAGGCATGTGTGATGTATATGGAGCCACCTGAGGGCGACCTGCTGCAGTTCCAGCAGCGGTGTTACTGTGGGATAATGGATGAGGTCTCCCTCGTTTGTCTCATTACAGGTCCCACATAAACGCACCCGTCCTCCACACAAACACACATCTGCTGGTTTGCTGTCACTTCGCTGCCTCTCTGAGAGGCTTCACTCCCAGGCTTATCGGCTTAAACCAGTCCTGGCAGTACCGACACCTTGTCTTGAGGGTGCAGGACATTATGAAACAATTACTCCTTTAATTGACAGTTAATTAATCTAAAGTCAATTTGACCTTGCCAGTTTCACTTTGAGATTGAAGGCTGTGTTGAAGATGAGGCTAAGGTGAAAGTCTGATGGTGGGATGAGGAGAGGAGAGCAGGTAGGAAAGGATGGAGCGAAATGATAGACCTTATCGTTACACCTGCAGGAATCACTGACTATCTCCTTGTCAGAGTATAGATATATAGACCTCATGAGTGTGGGATCCTGCTTGATGCTAAACATTACGCCTTATCAGACAATTAGCTTATTGTGCTGGCTTGATCACTTAGATGTTAATTATGTTTCTCATCTGAAAATTCAGCAGGGGCCTCTTGGCCACAGATTTTATGTACGTGAGACTTTTAATTTTCTCTAATTTCAATTAGCTTTTTCTTATCAAATGTTGTGGGATGAAACATCTATGTCTGATCCAGTAAAGCTTTCCCTTGAAACAAAAACACTGCAAGTTGTTCAGGATGAATCTGATTAAGAATATTGTATTTGATCACTGCAGTGCCTTTGGAAGTACCTGTGAAGCAGAGGCGGATCTAAAACAAATTCACATTGGGAGCGGGGGCCGAAGGAGTGGCAAGAGGTGTTGGTGTTCTGTCAATCCTGGACCTGGTTGGTGAAGTGTGTGAAAATCCCCGGTTTGTAAATGGAGTCAACAAAATACTCACAAAAACACTTAAATCTATTTACTGTCTCATTGCCTTTTCTAAGAAAAGATAAATTTGAAGAATGAATCTAATTTGTCTCATCTGTCGAAATAGAAAAGCTCACTTTCTAAAAGAGAGTTTTTTCTGGTGTATTTTTTCATTTCTGTGGCATCAAGCATCAGGTGGCTCATAAGATCGAAGATCTCAAGAAATTTAGCTTGTTCTCTGATTTACTATGTTCATCATGGAATCGGTAAGAAATGTTTTGAGTGTTTGTCAACGAATTCAACAAGAATGTTAATTTCATTCTGCTTTTAATAAAACACTGTGTCTTATTTATTATTAAAATATCTCATTATTCAAAGTACATATGTATTTTTCATAGCCATACTTTTGTATCCATTCTAAGCTATCATGGCATTCATTTGTCATCTTTGGATGTAGTAATTGTTGCACTCATTGGGTAACATTTTGAAAAAAAAAAAATTTTTACAGATACTTTTTACTTTTACTTGAGTAAGATTATAATAAAGCATTGTTACTCTTATTTCACTCAAATTTGTGGATCCTAATTTCACTGAACGAAGAACAGATGTTTTAACCAAGAATGCACCTGACACAGACACACTTTATGTTAAAGTGAGACCTCCTGTTTGCTCACAAGCTTTGTTGTTTTAAAGTTATTTTTTGTCTGGTGAGCTTGTTGAGCTGTAATTTTGATCTTACAGTGATCTGTGAAACTTCAACCTTTAAAACAGCAAACCTGAAACAATTTTCATATTTAACAATTCATAAACTGCTCTTGTGTTTAGTGTAAGCAAAACTAGCTTGGGAAGTATGCTAATGCTCTTAAAAAAAAATAAAAATCACACACAAGTGAGTCACTGTCATCAAGCTATTAATGGATGTATAAAACAGGGACGTCTGTCACCTTCAGCGGACATTTAATTTTATTGAAAACTTAATTGGACTTTTACTAAGTGTGTTAAAACATCACCTGGAGAAACTGAAATATAATCTCATGTTTTCCTTTTTATCCCCATTTCATTGCATGATAAGGGAAACGCAAAGTTTTGAGTTGTGCTAAAACTGATTCAGTTTAGTTTTCAGTGAGATGCACAAAGTTTGAGATAATGTTTTAATACTTAAATCTGCTTTAAAATTCCTCACAACTTTATTCCAGACATGTTTAGTGTGTCCTTTGGACATAAAAGCTGTATTTATACTGAGATTATAAGTATAAATACTTATAATCTAATTATAAGCACTAATTACAGAATTAAATTGTATTCGTCTGCATCAGAGTAAATGAGACTAAATGCATATGCATTAGATTGTATTAGTTAAAAAATATATATAAATTCCCTTCCACTTCACTGTTGACCTGTCACAAAAATAGAAAATAAAATACATTAAAATGTGTGGCTATAAGGTGAAAAAATTTAAATAAAAACTTTAATAGTTATAACTTTAGCAAGGCTCTGTTACTATTGTTCATACAAGCATATCACATATACACATTCCCTAAGGAGAATATTTTGATTAGGACTCTGCACACAGACTGTGCCACATTCATCCAGCTATTTTTATATATTTATATGGGTGTATATAATATATAACAGAATTTCTAGAATATTTCACAAAGCTATTGCATGCTGCTATATCAATGTGCATTCAGTACATTTTTTCCTAGGCAATCCCACAACCACAAGGGCAAGAGACATTTTTTATTCCCCTTTACCCAGCTTTCTATCTTCACAGCTGTCGCGTTCATCTTATTGCAAACTAACAGCAGTCAGCACACGTCAAAATAGTATCAAAGCCGACCTCAACACAAAGACCACCATTTACATTTGGGTCCTTTTCTCGACAAATGCCATCACTTTTTCTCTATCAAAATCTATGGCATGCTGGGTAAATTTGTCTCCACTTTGTGTTGCCTTGACAAGACAGAACTCCAACTTCATGGCCGACTGAGTTTGTCTGATTAAAGAGATGACAAGCAAAACCATCTGCTTGTCACATCCATCTGTCATCACCCAGCATTCGCCATCAGCCGCACATCACTCAAAGACAACAGCAAGTCATAGAGAAGAAGAGGAGGTAGGGGGGCATACACCATGATGCCTCGGAGTGGAAACGCTGGATAAACAGGGAAGTTCACAGCTGAAAGTTGGAGAGGCTGTGAGTGAAAGTAAATGAGGGGAAGAGGGTGCAAAGACAGAGCGAAGGGGTGACAGAGAAAACTACAAGACAGATGTGGGTTTTCTACATCTTTCCTCATCTCTGAACTGACTAGCTGATGGCTCCCTGTGTGATCTTTGCACAAATGCCTGAAAGAAAGTGTCCTCTTCGCTCCCACCACACTACAGAATTCACATCTCACCAAAATGCCACTTCCTCTACATTTTCTCACTCACTCCTCCCATTTTAAGACAAGTGTTCATTGGCACCTTGGTGCTTGGTAAGTGTCACAGATATTTCCCCAATATACTCACTTCCAGACCTTTTGGGTAATTCTTTGGGAAAATTTATCAGAAGTCTTTCAAAGTACGAAGTAGACTACAGTCAAGGTTATTTTACAGGGATAATCCCGCAGATCTTTTACCAAAGCGAGATAAAAAAAAAAGAGAAAAAAG
Source organism: Alfaro cultratus (assembly GCA_903066825.1). NCBI lineage: Eukaryota > Metazoa > Chordata > Actinopteri > Cyprinodontiformes > Poeciliidae > Alfaro > Alfaro cultratus. The sequence continues at coordinate 7,133 of CAEFZX010018341.1, forward strand.
ATGATTGGGAGAAATGCTCTTTTGTAGTGTGTATAGGTATTTACAGCCATTTGTTATCCACATGTCATTTCAGTCTGTGCATCAGGTAAATTTGTGACTGTCTCTCATCAGGCCAGTTCAGATCACATAGCCAATGGCTACAAAACAGACCACAAACCAGACGTCCAAACACATCTCTTAATTACAGTTAAATCAACGAAAAACATAAAATGTTCTAGTGAAAGTTTTGGGGGAAAATTTAATGCAATGTTTAAATCAATTTAAATTGACAGTTTAAATTTGCTTTCCTTTGGGTGATACTACAGCTACAATTAATGCAGTAAGGCTTTGTATTTAAAAAAAGATAAACCTGGTGTCTGACCAATAACCTGCGGTCAATCAACAATAAAACCAAATCATAGCCACTTTGGCATTTGATATGTTTTAACATTCACTTGTAATTGAGAAATACAGCCCAAAAGATGCTTCCAAAAGAAAAACTAACCACATGTGTAGCTGCAGCTGCTTTATTTATTAAAGATCTAGAATCTATGGATAGATGGATGGACAGGCAGATGGTAACCAGAAGCTTGGAGACAAAATTAGTGAGGCAGAGATGGCTTGCACTGAAGTGTTAGTGGATATATTGAACAAAGACTGTTGAATACGGAGCGTAGAAGCAGGAAGACCACATAAAAGTTCCCTGGATGTGGTGAAGGAAGATTTGAAGAGAGGAGTGAGAGATGAGAGACGAGCTGCAATGGTGACCTCTAATGTGAGCCACTGGACGAAGGAGAGGAAGGTTTAAGACAACCTAAATCCTTTCTCCAAAAACAAATTAAATCCAAATCTTATTTGTGATGGCTTCTTTACAAGCCTCTGGGGGGCAGTGTGTGAAGGTAGCAGTGCCAGAGAATGCTTCACTAGGGTAAATCTGCACATTTACCAACAGATAGTTCAAACATAAACCAATCTTTGTGATTAATATGCAGCTTAAGATTAAGAATATTGTCAAATTCTTCCCTTTCTTATATATATATATATATATATATATAAAAGAGTGGTAATAGTTTTTCTTTCTAAGAAGTCAAAAGGTCACACTAATAGTCAAGCCGATACAAGTGTGACCTCTGCAGGATTAGAAGACAAACTGCTTGGTCTGAAGTTACTAGATGTTTAAAACGTGATGTAAATAAAACAGGGAATAACTATAAAATGGTTGTTTCCTTTAAAGGTAGGCAGAGATTAAATTATAACATCTCCAAATATTTCTTAAAACTTTGAAGCAAACATGCATTTTTTTCACTGCATGTAAACTTGCACTGTGCAGTTTTGTTCCTTGGGCTATTTTTCCTCAGTCATCTTTTGCTTTCTTTTCTCTCTTTTCCTTTCACCTTTCGCCTCAACAATGTCCTCACATCATCAGATAAAAACACCGTCAGCAAGGGGGCCTTTGGGGGTTTGTGGTAAAATCAGCCCTCATCTTTCATCTCCCTCTTCCAGCCCCTGATCTCCCTCTCAGCCGTCTCCTTCTTCCTCTTCCCTGGTCTCCTTTTCACATCATCCACTCTTTCTCTCTCCTTCTCTCTCTCCTCCAGCAACTTTCTCTCAATCTTTTTCCCTCTCCCTCCCAACTATCTCCAGGATTATCGATTTAGCGCAGGCTGTGATTGAGTCTCACAGGGTGTTATGCGGCCCTAAGGTGTCTTCTGAATGGAGAGCATCATGAGTTATGGACTAACTATAGTCACTCCACCACCACAGCTGAATCACAGACAGACGCTGTATCATCCACACCTCCCACCCCCGTCTCTCTCTCTGACACAGACACACACTCCGACTGAAGTGATTAAACATGGGGAATGTGTGATCTCTGCTGAATAAAAGTAGATTAGACTGAAGTGCTGAAATGGACATAGTGAGGATATCTGGAGTATTACACCTCACTGGGACAAGAATGTTGCATATTTCTACGCTCTAGATTTCAGATGAAACTGGCTGACCAAGAGCGGCATGCTAACAGGTAGAGTAAAAGTTTGTTTTAGCAAACAATTGTGTACTTCTCGAGATGTTTTTTAGAGTGGAGCATCTCTCCCTCATGGATATTTTAGGGGAAGGTAGTCCAGATAGTTTTAAATTAAGATTATACGCAGTAGTTCTCAGTGCACAGTATCTTAGCAGCAGTAAATCGCAAAAGCAGTAAAAATCTGCGAGATATTTCCATTTAGAAATTAAACTAGTTGAATACATTGGGATTTATCCCACTTAAACCTAAGAAAATTCTAGCATAACTTTTACACTGAGTCAGATTATTTTTTTTATGAAAACCGATTCTCCAATCTGAGAGAATACCGGATGTCTCACAGCAAAGAGCAGCCGACCTCATCTCTGTAAATGCTAAATAAGGTTTCTGTTTGACAGAGTGAAATTTAAAATTATGTTTGTGATTTTCTTCCAAAATATTCCCTTAGCTCATCTGGCCATGTTCATTTTGGATGCACAATAATTCTTTAAACAGAGGTTTAGAAATTACAAATAGTCAACTTAACTTCAAATCTTTACTCCTGAATCTTCTAGAATCCTTTCCATTTATTTTATCTGTTTGTTTAGCCTCAAACCTAATAGTTTTAAACATTTCTGTTTCATCCCCACTTGTTGAGCAATTACAAACAGTCCACCCATCTTTAATTGTAGCACTGAGAGAGTGATGCAATAAGTCATGTACTGATCAGGCTGCTGGTCCACCACAGATACACAAAGCTTTCTGTACAACTCAAAGTGACTTAGAGAGAGAAATTTAACCAACATGCATGTTTTCAGACCCAGAGGAAGCCAAAATGCCCAGAGAGAACTCACCTTGCGTGGCTGAAAACCTACAAACTCCACACAGGGAGGAACTGCTGTGATTCACAGTAAAGCGGCTGTGCAAGAGTTTGCAAACAATGATGATTATAATAATGTTTAACAAAAGGTGTGAGTGGTACAATAAAGCTGTTTCAAAAAGCTTATATAGCCAAGTCAGATTTCATTGGTAAAGATGTCTGCAAAAACTGAAGACTGAAAGATTCAAAAGAAAAAAAAGAGAGAGAGAAAAATCAACAGATAATTTTCTAAATTGTTCTAAACTTCAGTAATAATATGAGCAGGCTGCTTTTGCTCCTCTGAATTTAACAGCATTCACCTGAAATGGCGAGATTGATTTCAGAGGCCAGGTCGACCTGACTCCTCCACCAAATCTCTTGGTAAGCCTCATATATTATTGATGATAGTTTGGGGAACCTACAATAGGCCTGCATAATTGATTGAACAGCATTACTTTCAGCATCAGACGGTCGCAATAGTTTAGTGTTTGTTTCTAAACACATGCTCGGCGGGTTGTTAACAGCGCTGCGACACCACATCCACACGCCTTCCTCCCCAGCTCCATATACCTGCCCCCAAAAGCAAACCGCTCATTGCAATTCGGGAATGCTATTAGGATTGGCCCCAGAGTCGGCCTCTGCTTAGCAAATAAATAATGGTAATGATGATGATCCCTCATCTTGTCACTGGGGCTCTCCCTAGGGGCCTGGCGGTGCAGGTGGAGGGAGCCTCTCTTGGCCTAATTGGTTCCAACCCTGCAGCCTTCTCTCCAGCCTCCTCTGCTTCTCCGCCTCCCTTTCTCTCTCTCTCTCTCTCTCTCTCTCTGTGGGCCTCAGGACTCAATCTGTAAACTTCTCTTGTCACTTTATGTGTATGGTTGTCACCACCAACCTTCAATTTATTACTGCACACGGATAAAATCACATGTATTAACCAGCACTTATGTATTTATGTGTCTTGTTCGCCTCTGATGGACAGACAGGATGGAAAACACCCACAGGCACAATTTAATGCCGCTGCCACTGTCTTTCCCTGTGGAAGGGCAGCTGGTTTTATATTAACACCCCAAACAGATTAATGGTGCCAGTCAGGAAACTGTCTCTGTCTGCAGGACTGTCTGGTCCAAAACACTGACCCCTGACACTGTTACCTACATCATTACTTTAAAAAAAAAAAAAAAACATCTCAGCTATCTCTCAGGAGTTGCTTAAAATGTAAGAGAAATTGAGATTAATATTCATCCAAATGCTATTAGATAATTGAATTGTAACACCTCAGTGAGAAATGGAGGGAAATAAAAGGAATGTTAATAATAAACGCTTAACACGCCTTTTTAATTCAGTGCTTCAGAGGATTGGTTTGAAATCATGAAATTAGATCAATTTTCACAAGAAAAAAAAAAACAACCTATAGGAACCAGAAAGTAAAAACTTTCTAAAAAATAAATCTTTAAAAGCTTGATGAAAAGCCTGAACAAAATGAAATGTTGCCCCTGACACCTGGAAAAAAAAAAAAAAGAGAGAGGTGACATTAGCATCGGCCCAGTGAAGAGGATTTGTGAAATATTTCTCTAAAAATCAATACCTTCTCTGCTACAGTAGGCAAAGAGGATCTCTAATATAGTTTTATGTTATTATTTTTCCTCACACATTGCAACATTTCTCAGCGGCTGGCGGAGGGAAGATGGATTTTCTCTTCGACTAGATGCTAAATGTGATTCTGAATGTGGCGGTTCAATGAGATGATGCAGAGCCGGCGCTCTTTAAAAAGGGATGCGTCTATCTGCACATCCACGGCTGCAGCTTGACGCCCCACAAAGTTGTATAGGTTTCTTAATGCTTGTGTAATGCTTTTCTGATACAATTTGCAAATGGCACACTTATTGGTTCTGTGATGCATGCTGTAACACAAATCACAAATTTAAAGAAAGGAGGATATTTAACATTTAGGTTAACTAAATGAATTTCTAAATGCTAGAAATTCATATGTCACTCAAAACCTCAAACCTGCTTTAAAAGCTTTAATCCCCAAACATGATTCTTCACCAGTCCAACACACTTTGTCTTAGTCTTCTGTGTAAATTAAAACTACTCAGTCAGTACCAAACGGTGGCTCCCAGCAGTGTGTTAAAATGGGTTAGTGGCAGTTTAAGTAGGATTTGTTTCTTTCCAGTACAACAGCGACCTCTGTTGGATAAATTTAGCAATAAAGTTTTACGACATACAATTATCTTTTAAATGCGTTTTAGTTTTATACATTTATACTTTTTTTTTCATTAAGATGAAGCCAAAAATCCACCCTTTGCTGCAATAGCTTGATGTAGGAGTCTTTCAGTCTCACTTTGTGGGGAGAAATTAAATTTTTGCACAGCTCTCTTAAGGTTAAGCCATATTATTTCATATCAGTTCCATGTCTGGACTTTGGATCTTTCAGTCATTGTCCTGTTTTATGACAGGACAATGTTTGGAGTAAACTTCAGCAGTCAGATAGATGGCCAAATAGTTGCAACTAGATCAGGGGTGTCCACATTTTTTGACTGAAATTGTAAAGTTGAAGGCAGAACCAGGAAACAAAAAGAAAAAAATCTTAAAAAATAAAAAATAAAATAAAAAAATAAGCAAATGTTTCTTATTACTGTGTTACATTTTTTTTAGCAGTTTCTTATTTCATTGGGAAAAACAGGATATGGGTCGCTGAGTTAATAAAATACATCTGCCAAAATTAATTTTGAGTAAAAGTCACTGGATATTTGTGATCCTATGAAATTAAATTGAAATAAACAAAAAATGAGTAGTAAATAATAGATTAGTTTATATTTTAACTAATATTTTCATTAACTTTCCTCTACTTGTTGTCTTTACTCACAAGTGCCAGTTGCACAAAATCCTTCGGATGCTCACAAATGGCTGATGAGAGGCATTTTGGACATCTACAATTGGATTGGAGAATATGATTAATTTGATTGCATATTGAGATATGAATGGATGTGTTTTGTATTGTAAAATGCCTGTGAATTGATTTAAATAAACTAAACTGAACTGAATTGAAGTAAAATGTGAGGCTCCAAATGTTGCTGAAGGTTATAGATGAGCCTATGCTTGGATGTTTACGTGAACTGGAAATCTGCTCCTCAGTGCTCTCCTAACAGATATAGAAATTCTCCTGAAGTGAGCAGATTTATTGCCACACTTATAGCTGTCTCTTCCTCAGTGCCCTTGGCCTTTCACCAGTGTGCTCACCTACACACACAGACACCAAACCACCTACAGACACAAACCAACAATCATTTTGGCAATCCTCCTTCATCCCTCCTGTCTGGAGTGGCAGGGTCACAGGAGGTTGGAGATGACAACACAGCTGCAGTGTTTTCTTCCTCTCAGTGATTTGGTCCAAGGTGGCATGAAGCAGACAGTTTCCCAATGGGAAGTGACCCGTGTCTGAGGGGTTGCTCTCTTCTCCAATCAGAGGAGTGCTGAAGCCTGGCGGCGCTACCTGCGCAGGCCTTGTAGCTCCTTTCCTCTGACAGACTTCCCCCCCAAAAAAATCAGCAGGCGTCCCTGGGTGGCTCATCATCTGAGCTCCGTTGAACATGCAAAAGAGAGGAAACTAAATAAAGAGGGAACAAATCTGCATCAGCATTTACAGCAATGTGAAGTGCAACAATGATTAAGCGATCAGGTAGAGGACTGAGGTGAAAACTTTGCTTTTTCAAGTCTGTGACTATTAAGGTTTCCTCCACCATTCTTGAACGTTGTCACACAGTAAACCAGTCTAATTACACTGTACTGACACCTGTGAGTGTAATAACTCTACAAGCAGGGACTTCACCTACAGCTTTACCCAAAACTCTTGAATGGGATTTGATTCACAATCCTAAGGAAGCAGTTATCCCTGCTGCTGGTGCATGTCTTATGTAAAACTAAGTTCTTTACTAAAATTTAGGGTTTCCCTCAACTTTTAATGAACAATTCTTAAGATGCATATCACTGTGTTATAAATAAATTCTTGAAATTCTTTAAACTCATTTTGAGGATATTCTAATTTATTGAGATTCAGCTTTAATTAAAACTTCCTTGAATTCAAACAAACCACACGATGCCAGGACGTGTTTTCATAGATTTTTCGACTTTTATATTTTTAAAAACAAACAAAAATAACAGATTAAATAAAATTTACAGTAGACATATGCAATCATTGTGCACTTTAACTACTTCTTCTGATACGTTCTGCACGGCTGTCAACAAAAAACGCAAACACAATGGGGACGTCGGGGCGGAGGTCGGGGACCGGGCGGGGTGGTCTTCGGGAGAGAGGAAGAGGGTTGAAGAAGTGAGGTAGAGGGCAGCAAAGAGGAGCAGGGATGAAGAAGGAAGGAGTAAAGGAGAAAAGGAAGGCCTAAACTTCGTCACTCGGGAACGAAAGAAAAATCACTGAATATATAGTTTTCTTTTAATTCCTTACATCACTTATATAAATATATTGAACCCTCAAAAAAGGAAAACTTCTGAGAAATAAAGAACCAGCGCAATACATAAATCCACAACAGCAGTAAGGCAAACAGAAAGCAAGAGAGGAGAGCGCAGTGATACATGAGAGGAACAGAGAAGCAGAGAAAGAGAGGAGGAAGCATGAGAGGAGAAATGGCAGCTGGGGAGAGCAGAAAGAGTGCGCAACTCTGCGTATGAAAATTTATAAATATGTGAGATTCAGAGACAATCGGGACGCTGCGAGCTGAGGAAAGAGAAACGGAGGGAGGGAGGGAGGACAAAGAGGAAAAGGTTTGACTGAGATTGACTGTCCAGTGTGTGTTTTTGTTATGTGCTACGTGACCCTGTTACCTGCACTTTGTGTATCTGTCTGTCTTTTGGTTTGTTTGCGTGTGTTTTTGTGTGTGTAATTGTATCATGGCAGCACACATTCCACGGCAACAGTGAAACACATGCTTGCGTGTCTTGTGTGCTCTTCTGCTTTATAAATACAAAACAAAACCAATGAATAAAAACAAACAAAAATCAGATTTGCAACCAAACACCAGCCACCTCATGATTCACACCTTCTTCCCTTTTATACATTTGACACATCATTTAACTCAAGTTTTTTTTTTTCCATTTTGATTTTAAATTGTACACTAAGAGTAGTCCTACTCAGTTGTCCTTCCTTTTCCACCAAAAGTCTCTGTGTCTGTCTGTCCTCGCCCTCTCCTCTCGTCTCACTGAGAGCTGGCTCTCTCCAGGACACGAAGGTCATAGTTTTTTTTGGCAGCCCGAAGTTTGAAGAGGCTGGCTCCGCTGTTGTTGAGTTTGAAGGAAGCACTCTGGGCAGCCATGGTGGTGGGGAACACTGCAACTACTGTGTAGAGGTGCGCTGGGTCGTGGCCGTCTCCCTTCCCTCCCCCGGCTCCCATGCTGACCCCAGACATTGCGCTGGCTCCGACACAGGGCCCGCAGCCTCCGGCTACTCCTCGGCCTCCTTGGGGTTCCTTTAGCCACTGGATCTTAGCGCCACACATCGACAGCTGGTTGAAAAGCTTTTCGGCTTCCGGACGTGAAATCCCCTCCGGCAGGTCAGTCACCTCAAGTACTCGACTCACAACTGGATGAGAAAGAAGCAGACATGTACAACATTTTGATTTCAATTTAAGAACTACCCAAATTAGAAAAACTACACAACTTGCTTAATACTTTCAGCAAGTTAAATACAATTAAACTTTAGATGACATATGTTCTTTGAGTGATGTCTAGAGAGACAGTAGCTGTAACAATAAAGTTTGCTTTGAGGTTAGAGAGTGACATATAGTGATAAAGAACCATTTCTGTGATCGAACAGGGCCATCTCCAAGGTAACTGGTATTATTTTTAAAATAATATTACAAGCAGTGTCACACATTGCATGAGTAGTGCTCAACATTTGCATGTATCTCTTCATTGTGATGCTTAATTTATGAATGCCAACATCCCAAAGGAGAAAAAAATATTCCAGTGGTGATTTTTAAAAGGCAACTTGTCTTTGTTGTTATGTTAAAAAAATGCTGGCAACATGACTGCATGTGCATTAATCTAAGGTCTGAGACATACTTTAAAAAACACTACAATAACAAAGTTTTTTTTTTTAAATACCCTTGTCTCATGCAGTTTCCAACTTACCAACATCTGTGGTGCCAAGATCTGTTGATGCAGATTTGAGTGTTTGCTTCTTTCCTCGTGCTCCGTGTTTGATTACTCCTTGACCCTAAACAAAGGAACAGGTTTTAGAGAGCTCAATAATGCATTGCAATAACTGTACACAACACCAGGTGGCGACATAAGCAACAAATGGAGGCCTTAACCCTGTGGTGTCCAAAAGCAATCCTTAAGCGTTGTTGTTCTGAATGTTTTACGTCTTTCCTAGGTTCATTACTTAAGGACACACTGAGGAGGTAATCTCTGTATTCAGATCAGCTGTGTTAGAGCAGTAAGATGCATAAAACATGCAGGATATCGGCCACTGAGGACTGAAGATGGACACTTAACCTGCAAGCCTGAACAGTCTCAGTGCATCATGAGAGAAGAGAGTTCAGGCCTGTCACAGACAGGAAGGCCTCTCAAAGTTTATCATCTCGTATTCTAGCAACAGAGTTTACTTCCTTTTTCCTAATAATTCAGAAGATTCAACATTGTAAGTCTGTAGAACAATATTTATTAAAATGGACAAATCATAACCTGAATTTATCCCTAATGAAGCTTTAGTTGACCTTTTATTGATATAAAAAGAAAAACCCAGACTAACCTGGTGGGAGTTATAGGAGGACTGGCCATGCATGAGGGGTGGAGGACACAGGCTGTACTGGAGAGGCTGCCCCAATAAAGAGTATCGACCTTCACCTGAAGGACATAACACACACGTCAAGATAAAACTACAAAGTTTAAATGTTTGATTTGAAATAACTGCGATCATTAAAAATAGAAAAACCATCTTTACATCTGCTCAATTATAGCAGCAATTTAAACATTTTAGGAGGAATAATAATAATAATAATAAAAATAATAATAATAATGAAGAAAAATAAGCATATAAACCACAAAAGTACTTTTTTTTCTTGAGCAGGAGGATGATTTTGGTGAATGCAAATGGAAATGCCCAACAAATTGTTTTTCTGACATTTCAGACTGATGCAACACCAGGTTTTTATGTATAATGGTGTTTTCCAAATCCCTGATCTATTTGTCAGTAAAGACGGAGTGGCTCAGAGTTTAAATAAATATAGGTCAGAGGACAGACATGAGGTTAAGTCATGTAGAACGTTTGATCCCATGACATGATGCCAGTCATTTCAGCATGCTGAGGCGAAGTGATCTCACTACTGGTTTGGGGCCCAAAGCCACCTGGTTAAATTAAAAGGTATGCATGGAAAAAATAAAAGGTGATATCATGGTGGGGGTTTATTAACACAGCTAAAACCCAGAGATAGAGAGGATTTGATATACAGCATTGTTAGTAAAATTCTTTTAAGTGTAGGTGTACTTAATAATTAGGAAATATTTACAAATACAAGTTTTATTATTCTTGAGATAAGAATCTGTCTCTGAGAAATACGAAACATGACGTGGCATAAAGTTAAGGATTCATACTATATACAAACTTTATTTATCTCTCCATTTAGGGTGGAGCTACAACTGCAGAATATCTGGTTGTACAAAGTACAACATCACTGGTGGCTGTCGCAGATAAGAATATAATTTCTTCACTCTTGTTCTCTGGACATTTTGTCCAGGAACATCAGAATCTGATTTCATGAGGGTTATTTATCTGGACCTTTACACGTACCCTGAGTCGGTCCTCCTGGCCGTTGAAACTGGGAAATAAGGGGTAGTGGTCCGAGGCCTGGACATACGCTGTTGACACTGCCAGAGGGAGACGGGGTGGGGGACTGAGTGGGAGAGGCAAGGGGACTGGTCAGCTGAGTGCTGGCCTAAATAAAGAAAAATGAAGATTAGTATGATATTGGTTATTATGTGGACAGAAGTTTTAATTCAGAACCTACACACTAAAGTAAGTCCTTATTACAATTGACCAGAGAAGGATGATGGAGAAAAAAGAATAAAAAAAAGGCATTACAATAACAAACAACATTATTCGTAATCAAGAAGAGTTTGATGCTTTTGTTTACCTGTGGAGTGTTGTCAGGTTTGTAGAGCTCTCCTGGCTTGCTGGGCCGTTGCTCTATGCTGTAGTACTTGCACGGGTTCCATTGAACGAGAGGAGGATTCTGGGAAGGCTGCGGTCCGTTGGGGACACTGAGTTGCATGACCATTACCCCGGGCCCTGGAGGAGCCACTCCTGAGGGAGCAAAGCAAAGATAAAAACCAGGATAAATGGATGATTTATGATTTATGAGACAGGGAAGGGCTGACCTTATCTGTGGCCCTGTGCTTTTCATGTGCAGTCAAACATATTAAAGATTTAATTCAGCTTAAATGTAGCTTCAAAACTACCCACTGAAAACAATGTTTTCTTTAACATGACACTAAAGGCCACTATAAAATTATAAATGCAGAGGATGGATTTACAACTGTAGAAGTTGATATACAAGGTAAGATTTATAGTCAAAACAAATTGATTACAACAATGTCAAATATTTTGCATCTGAACCAACTGAGCCTTGTTTAAAACGAGTATTATTGCTGATGACAGTCACAAGTTCTCAATCCAATGGAGAATGCAGAAATCATGAATATTCAGTATAAAAAAATAATGAGAATATGGAGCATATCATTGAAACTGTGACATAAAAGGCTAAGATAGTTTTAAAAGGATCAGAACCAATGTACAACAACAACAACAACAACAAGGTGTACCTAATAAAGTGACCAACAATAATATATTATAATGAGAGAACTGTAGACAGGCTTTACCTTTACATCATGTAATTTACAAAACACAGTTCATAATGCAGACTATCAATAATAGAACTAGAGATGGTGAACTAGCTGGAATAACAATCAAATGCTAAGACTAACTAAATTTAGTCCCTAACAAGATGAGCCAAGTTAACTTGTGAAGAAAAAAGCATATAAGATTGCAGAGTTAAAAATAAGAGGTCACAGGGTAGCTTGACACAAACAGAACAGAGTGAAGGACAGCATGTCACATGATGGAGTGACTATCATTGGAAACAAGTTCAGGTTTGATCAGGAGTAGAAAAAAAAAAACAAAAAAAAAAAAGTGTTCGGTTTGTTTTCTTCAAACATTGCCTCTTTCAAGGACATTTATTTACAGCTCTACGCCACAAACCTGAGTGAACTTTCCCCCACAATACCTTTCACCCAGTTTTACAAACCACAGATGTCATTCTATTACTGTCTGACGGCTGATTAACTTTGTTGTAATCTCAGTTAGTTATGCCGTAAATTTCAAATCAGGCATATTCTCAGTCTAGGTGACGTGTACAGCCAAAGTTCTGACTTAAAAAAAATAAATAAAAAAATTAAACAAATGAAGGACTTTTGTATAAGACTAAAATATTTAACAAACTGTTAAAATAAATTCTTTGTATTATTATCATTGTTAATAGTAATTTTAAGTATTTCGTGAAAGGAGGCCATACCTGAATATTGCTGTTGCAATGGTTGAGGGTTGCAGGGAGACGGTGACTGTGTGATCTGAAACTGCTCTGAGCTGGGAGGCTGCAGGTAACCTACTGATGGGCTAAATGATAAACAAGAAGAAAAGCTAAAGGTTACTTTTAAAAGTAAAAAAAAAAAAAAAAAAAAAAGAAAATGTTAGTTACTAAAATGTTACTAAAATTTTTCAAATATGTTTAATTAATATCAAAAAGGATAACATTCAAACTATATGAGGTCAAGTGGCAAACATTTCACACAAATCCTTGTACCTTGTGCTATTTTGCTGTGTGGGTGTAATAACACTGTAGTAGACAGGCATAGGCCCCTGGACAGACTGGCTGACAGGCACCATGACCTGCTGCTGGTACTGCTGCTGCACCACTTGCTGATTTTCATTTGCCACTGGCACCTAATGCAAGAAATGGAAATATTGAGTGGGAAGAAATGTAAATGGTTTTAGCTCACAAGAGCTAAAGTCAGACAATAAGTTACTGGTTAGGCGTCAACTTCAAATTTTAATGCTAATCAAACCACATCAGATTTCTAAACATTTAATTCAGTTCCAAATATATCCCCACTGCTGCAACAAATGTATATTAGAGCTACAGTGAAGCAGAGAAACTCTGCAATCTGTATTTATGCATGATTTCTTAAAGAGTAACATAAAACAGACGAATCAAAAGCGCACAAACCTGATATGATGGCATCTGTGGGTATTGAACCATTATACTTTGCATTTGGCCTCCAATACTCGTTCTTTGAGAATTGAGCAGACCAGGATTTGGAGGCTGCTGCACCCCTATCATGTTCTGATAGCTTGGCTGCTGGCTTGGCATCATGGTCTGAAGACCTGACGAAGGCACAATACAAAAACAGACAAAGGTTTGACAAAGTATTCAAATGAACATCCAATGACGTATTAAAAATGCAGAAAAACCGTGTGTTTCATGCCAACTTAAAAAGTCAATGATTCTAATTTAACCAATTATTATCAGTAAATAATTTCAAAACGTAAAAGTTGATGGTTTATCACATTATGAGTGTTCACAATTAAATCCAAATGGAAACTATAGTTGCCATTTGGATTTAATGATCTCACTGACCTTAGTATTTATCTGCTATGTGGATTGGCAGACTTCCACTTCAACTCAAAGTCCATTTCAGCCGTCAACAATGTTTATCTCTCAGTATTAACACAGACCACCTTTGCATAGCGTAAATTAAAAAGTCCAAATGCTGTCGCAGCCACTTTTTCCTTGAAAGACACAGAGCTGAATACTGTGCCAAATTTATTTAGCTGAATCATGCAGGGAAAAGGTTGTTTAAACCAAACCTTTCACCTGAATGACTCAAAGTAGGTCAGAGACAGCAAGTCTATTTATTGTATATTTCAGTTTTAAGTACAATACCAATCAACAATGTTAAATATTCTAAAAGTGAAGATTTGTCAAAGTAAAAATCGTCATGAAAGCCAAATTATTGACTATTACTAATAGCAACTATAACTTAAACACAGAGAATAAGGACATGCAGATTAGACCCCTTGTAGTGACATGACGGTCAGATCAAAATAGTGCTAACAATCGGTATTTGAAGACCCTGATGAAACAGCTTTCATAAGAAAATTCAACTGGACCTGAAATGAAAAATGTTACAAGAAAAATTATCAACGGCTGTGGAAGAAATAGCTGAAGCAAGATGTCTGCTAATTAAAGATAATGTCTGAATGAGGTTAAATTTTCTAACTTTGAATAAAAACAAGACCGAGGTCATCTGGTTTGGCAAATCTTATCTCTCCTCTTGCACAGCTGATGTTCTTTGTTGTCCAAGTATTTTCAGAAAAAAGTCAGGAATCTGAGTGTTATTCTAAAGTGCAGTCTCACTTAAATGTCAGAAAAAACTCCTCTCTTTTCTCTGGTCTGTGGCTGATTATTTATTTGGTGTATAATATTGAGTTAGTTTTGAATCTTAACTGTGTTTTATTTACTTTTATTACTGTTTTTATTCAATTTACTATTTTATAACTGTGGATGTAATTATGAAGAATTTTGGTCAACTGACGTCTTAATCATGCTATACAAATGAATTAAACATTAATATTTAATTTATATATCAATGTTTGATACATGATATATTTTCAAATCAAAATGTCAAAAATTTGACATTTTGATTTGAAAAAATGTCAAAGCAGACATTTTTTCAAATCAAAATGATTGATTCATTTTGTGACAAAGAAATGGGTGTTTAAGGCGATACACCATGAGAACACTGACAGAGCTTTTACAGCCACATTACAGTTGAAGTAGAGACCATTTTTAAGTTTGCAGTACCTCAGAATGTACTGACCTGACTGCTGATTGGGCGGAGGCATTGGTTGTGTGCGTTGGGCTTGATAAGACACCTGGTGGGATATAGGTTGAGACACGCGGTACTGCTGTCCTGAACTGGGGTACTGGCCAGGAGGGTAGTATGACACCTGTATCTGAGGAATGAAACAACAAAAAGATCAGAGAAAGTTCAGATGAGAAAACAAGGCATTACATTAATCCCCAATTCTTATTTATTTGGTTAGTTTTATTGCATCAATGGCTTCCTAAAGTGTAGTGAAAGTATATGTTATTGGGACTTTTAATTTTAACTCAACATAACAGAGTAAGAGTTGAGCAAGCACTATTCTGAAGCCCATCATCAATATTATGATTCTCATTAAACCTGGAATATTAGATTTTAGCCACAGGGAAGTCAGCAGAAATGAGCTGTGTGATGTATCCCCCCCTTACAAGTTGTCATTGCTACTTGCCTCATTCTGCAAAAGTTGAGGGACAAGAGCATAAGAACTGGGGTTGTGCTTCGTATGTCAAAGCAAACCAGTTTTAAGCCGTTTAAAATTAAGAAAGAAATTCAAGGTCAGAGTCTAATAAACTCAAACTGTAAGATGGCAGACAGAGCCAAAAGCTATCAAACATGTAAAACAAAACATATCTGTTATTAGATTGTAACAGCACATTGTCTCAATCAGTTATTGAGACAATGTTGTGAGATCTGAATAAGAAAACAACATAGACATAACCTGACATCTACTGAAGAAAAGACTGATAACTGATAATCACTAAATAACCCTCTGCAACTCCAAACTGATCCTCACCAATAAATTAGTCAGATTTATTGAAGTGTAACTTTCTGGGGAAGCTTTCAGAATATTCTTGTCCATATTGTCCTTGTTGCCAGTCACACAAATAAGTTTTATTTTTATAAAAAACTGTCTGTGACAAAAACAATTAAACCTGTTGCAGTGGAGAAACGGAAAATAACTTTTCACAGTATTTCCTGGATAAAAAATATATCTGTACATGTAAATGGTATTTATTTTCTTCCCTATGAAAAAATGTTTTACATCGAACACCTACTTAAAGAGAAATATTTTTAAATATCAATATTAGGAGCTACGCTCTTCCACTAAAAGTTTAAAGATGAAATTGAAACTATATGTTACTCCTGTAATCAGGCGTTTGTTAAACCCACATACCTGTTGCGGTGGAGGGGGCTGGATGTAGCCTTGCGGCGGTGGAGGAGCCTGTATGACAGTCTGGGACGGAGGAGGCGGAGGTGGAGGCGGATGCGGATGTCCAGTAGGGGGCTGGTAGCCAGATGGTGGAGGCAAAGGCTGGCCTGTCGTAGCCATGATGTAGCCAGGCTGGGGTGGAGGGTGCTGCGATAGCACAGTGGGAGGGGGCTGATACATGGGTGGGGGCTCAGGGTTCTCGCTGGAGCCCTGCCGACTCAGAGTCATTTGTGTGAACTGGGGTGCCAGATCATCTCCCTGGAAACAATGGGAATGATTGGAATGGAGGGTTTCAATTATGGCATACACTCCAAAGTCAGGACATTCAGTTCAGCTTGATATGGAGTTTCATATGTTACAAACTGACAAAGTGATCATAAGACTTTATTAGAAATATTAATAGCTTCATAGCATTTCTGTCCAACATGTGTTGTTATTGGAAACCATCTGTTCTGAAAATACCCCCATCATCAAAATGTTTGTGCACATGTTTGTACACATGTTCTACACATGTTGTTTCGGTCCTACTTTACAGTGTAGGGACGAAACAATTGACAGGATTAAGCAATTATTGAAATAATTTTCAACTAACTTATTAATTGTTTACTGATTAACTGGAGTATACAGACTCACAAAAACAAAGAAATTGCATTATTTCTTTTTAAAAGTCCAATTAATTTTTTCACCACTTTTGCCACATATGTTTTAGTAAAACTGATTTAAAAAAAAAAATAAATAAATAAACGTGTTAGTGTGTACTATGGAAAAAAAAATAAGCCGGTTGAATACCCATCTAATAATAATGAATACTAATAATGACAGCAAAAAATCAGAATGAGCTTTATTAGTAGAACCACCCTTTATGTTTGAAAATGTCAGGCTTGATGTAATCTATGACTAAAGTAACAGAAGTAATGAAGTTACAAGAGGCACCAGTACCATTGTGTACTGCTGGGGAGGAGAAACTGGCAGGAGAACCTGGGGGCAGGAGGGGCTGGAGTAGGAGACAGGCTGAGAGGGCTGCAGAGACGCCACCGGCTACACACACCAGAAAGAAAGAGCAAGTGTACAGGCAGAGGAAGAAAGGCAGAGAGGAGGGCAAAATGAAGAGAAGAAAAGAGAAGCAAGAAAGAATTATGCAGACAGGAAAAATGAGGGTTAGAACACACTGGTGAAGTTTTAATGAGCAGAAATGAGAGAAATGGAAACTGACGCAGTTCTTTAAAAATGCAAATGCAACGAAAACCCATATTTAAAATAAATTGTTCTAACTACAAAGAGTGAAACAAAGGAAATGTCTAGAAATATGGTTGTATCTTGTTATATCTAACATAAAACTGCATATAATCAAACTTCAGCATTGTCTCAGAGTTACCCACCTTCTTAGACTCTAAAACACTACAGATAGTTGATTTAAAGTTCCAGTTTGGCCTTTAGAATTTTAAATTAATCCTATTTCTCATTTGTTTTTTAATTGTAATGAAATCGAGGCTCTTACCTGAGCCTCGATTTCAGGCTCAGGTAATTTCATGATTGTGCTCTGCTCGATTTCAGAGCACAATCATGTGCTCTTACATAGGTAAGAGCACATGATTGCTCTTACCTGAGCAATCATGTGGTTGCCCATGGGGTGCTGCTGTGGGGTGGGTAGCAGAGCGGTTTGAGGTGGAGCCTGGGGCTGCGGCTGCTGTGGCGGCTGCGGCGGGCAGGGTAGGAGGCTACGGCTGGATTGGGAGATCGAAGGCGGAGGGCAAACATCAGGACTGACTAAGGGCAAGCCTGGAAAGGAAGAGGAAACAAAAACACCACGTTTGCAGTATTTTATTTTCCACTATAGGCTAGCAATAAAATTCTCACAACCGAGCATAACTTACAAGTACTAAAAATCTCTACTTTGGTATTATTAGTAATAAGCAACTGAGTTTAATGTCTATATTTAATTGTCTTAAATGAGCCAACAGCAGAGTCAGCTGTAAGTATTGCTGTTTATAGAATGTTTCATTATTAACTGGAAGACACCCAGATAACACATCATGCTGTCCTCAATTAATTGATTTAATTGAAATGTGCATTTTGTTTTAGAACTTATTTATGCACAAATCATAACTAGAGGACCAGAAAAAAAAAAAGCAGCAATACAATGTTTTCTGGTGAAGAAACAACTAGTACAAGATTGTGACTATTATGGTGTGTTGTGGCTGTCGTGTTGCTTTGCTACTTGGCTTTTGCATTTTATAATTTAAAAGTTACAGCGCTTTGAAGTATTAAAACCCAATGGGTTTCTGCTTCTGTCACATGGTTTGCTGCCACATAGGATATAAATTCCTGTGTGAAAATGAGTCACAAGCCTCTCCTAGCATCTGTGGTGCTAAAAAAAAAAAAAAAAAAGCTTAATTCAATCCTCAAACAGCTTGGTCTGAAATTACAAACGTCTCATTGGAAACAAAAGTGTTTTATATAAACCCTCACATTTTTGGTGACTGATAATGAACTAGGTCTGACTTTATGTCAGGTACTTTCTCAAATATTCGACAAGATTTGATAAATGGCCTTAATGAGTCTGCATGGTTGCTTGGTTTACGGAGGCAAAATTACTAGGCCAAATTTATATTTATTCCATTTTGGGGTAATTTTGTATCAATGGACATTATTTCACTTACTGTTCAAACATAAAGATGGTTGGTTTTTCTTTAACTCAGTCACTAACTTTAATAACCATCTTTGGTTCTTAAAAACATACAGAAAACACTTTTCTAAGGAAGATTGCTTTACAGTAAGAGAAGTCGCTATTACTTGTAGTATTTTGGGAAACCCCAATATATCCAGAGTTGACCTGTAGTTAGAAAGGCACATTTATGCAATTAATAAAAAGTTAGTTCAACCTAAAAGTTACTTGATCTTAGGCCTAATGTGATTTACTGAACAGACCCAAAAGCTTTTTTCTTCAGTCCCTACCAGAGCGAGAGCCTTTGCAGCTTCCCTGTGATCCTTTGTTGCTGCCAAGGCTGTCCCCTCTGGTGAGGATGGAGATGCCAGAGAAGCTGCTGGCCTTCGTCACGGGTGGCCGAAGGGTGCGGTTAGAACTGTCCGAGTCGGTACTGCTCCAAGGTCGTGGCTCCAGACACTTCATATCACTGTCTGTGCTGCTTTGACGACTGCTTGAAGCTCGACTGGAGCTCTCACGGTTCCCTCTAAAAGACAACAGAACAGGGAGGATCAAGATTTTACAGTGACAGCTGTAAAATAGAAACAGTTGAGTCAGGAAATGAGGTAAAGTTATCAAGTGCAAGAAGTTAGCAAAAATAAGCAGAGGTAGAGAGTCAGTTGCACTTAAAATTATTCGACCTTTTTAAAAATGATTCTTTGGCAAAATAAAGGAAATCTTTTTTTATGGTGGTCCTAATATCTTTTCAGATCTGTCAGGGATCACTGTTCCCCTTGACAGTACAATGATACCCAAGCTTCAGCTTCCTCACAGACAGAACATTTTCCAACAAAGGTTTCCTGATAATAAAATTCATCTTGCCCTCCATATGCTGCGTGTGTCCAAGCCAGAGGGTGCATGATGTTATTTTGAGCCTATACTTCATTATTTCATCTACCGACATATCCCGGGTCCATTGAGATAAAAAGTTAGAATTTTGATTAATTTCACCTCTTAGCAGAACCTCCATACCTTTTTGGCTTAAAACATTTGTCAGGAAATTGTAGCAATTGTATTCTATTCTATTCTTGTGCTTTTTGGTCAGAAGAGGTGTCCATTTTGGAGATCAGGCATGGAGTCCTTCAGCATTTTGGAGTTTACGCTGGAAACTAAAACTAGCTGCTGTTGCCACCAAGTCTTGGTGCAAGTCTTTCAATTACTCATGGGTTTCTGAGTACCTGCCACCTCAGGAATCCTTGTTCTTCCACATACATAGCATAGCAACCCCTGCTTCCAGTCATATCTTTAGGAAAGTTTAGAAACTTTTCAAGTTTTCTTGTCCTTTCATCTCCTTAATAAACTTTTTAAAAGATTCTTTCGACTTAGTCGTATTTCTAACATTCATTCAAATGTTACTGTTAATTAGTTCGGGTACTTGAGCTGTTTTATCTCAAGCACACCTGGTGCACCTAATCAAATCCTTGATTGTTTGAATCAAGAGTGCTTGAAACCACATCTGATTAACAAAATGCCCCTATGAACAATTCTACAATAGTAACTGAAAGGAAAATTTAATGTTGAATTGTTTTTCTAAAAACCCTTGTAATAGTCTTATTTAGCTAACCTTGTTAAATTATTGTGCAATATGTTTATTGCAAACACCTATTATTTGCAGGTGCAGAATAATATTACATGCAACTGTATAGGGTTAAAGGAGAGATGTACTATATAAAAAAGGAGGATGTGTTCTTGGAGTATTTGAAAGAGATGTGTGTGGGTAGAAGTGGACACAAAAGAAGAAAGGCAAGAAGAAGAGCAGAGTAAGGTTATCAGCAGCTAGGAAGGATACAGTTTGACAAGCCTCAAATAGAACATTCAACAAAGATGCATATTGGCTGGTTTTGTGTAACCAAAGTACAGACACAGGCAACATATCAAAAGCAAATTATTTCTGGTTTTCAAGTACACAACCACACACACATTCCCACAAACAAACCCACTCATGGGTAGAACAAGCATGCAGGGGGAAAAGATGCGTTAACATTAACCAGGTGTTACTTGGGTGCGGAGATGAGAAAGTTTCACAATTTCAACTCACAACGAAGCAAACCATGAAAGATTATGGACACGGTTTATATCAAAGATTTTATGAATGAAATGAACACCATCAAAGGTACTAATACAAGTAAAGGAAATAAAAAACAAAAAAAATCATGTCCTCTTCAAGTAATAACAAATGAGACAAACATCAAAATTTTAAGTAACACTAAATGTACAAACAGTATAATGTTAAGAAGTAAATGTGATTTGACACTCAGACTCACACATACCACCTACAAGATGAGCACTCAGTATTTTTTTACTCTATGCCAATCTATTATGATATGAAACTGTCACTCCGGTAATGGCCACACTACATTTGCAACCTGTACTCAACAGCATCTTGCCCATCAAAAATAACAATTCTGCAATTTTCAAATAAAATAAAATTTTAACTGCCAACACTTGTCATCTTTGTATGTTTTGTCATACTGGAGGTAAAAGACAATTATGAAACATTATCATTTATGTAGAAGGGAAAATTCTACATTTTTTAAAGGACTTGCAACTTTGTTTATGGTAGAACTGATTCAGGTTATAAAACACTACTGAACAGCAAGTAGTTTTTAATGTGGCTCATGAATATTTCAGAAAGACTAATTAATGGAGGAACTATTTTGAGGCTGTGTGCTGCTCAACCTCTTAGGGAAGGGTGAGTGCAATGACGCTCTGTGAACAGGCTGGTACACACTGGTTTCACGCTGCAAACAAAGACGATGTCAGAATTAGAAAACGAAGAGAGCAGAAGGGATTCTGCTGTTGATCACATGAGATTTGATCTCAATTTCTCACGCCAGCAAACCTCTCACATGTAAACAAAATAGCAAGAAAAACCATCAGTGGACGACTGAATATTCTTCTTTCACTTTTGGTCTTTAACAGATGTCAAATTAACCGAAGCACTGTTTAATCTGCAAAAGCCTGTTTTTATATATAAAACATGCTGAAAACTTTTACAATAAAGAATGTTTAAGAAAGCATGTAAAAGCAGCTTAAGAACAAGAAGTATTCAATGAAGAACTGAAGTGTTTGAGGTCTGAGAATGAAAAATAATAATTACTACTGCACTGCTTACCAGTCATTTTTACAATGCTATAGATCACATTTGGAGCAGTTCATCTGTACCGTCTAGCTGAACACAGATTACAAGCTAGATCTTCATAACATCATACACATATTAAGCTGTTACAAAACCTTAATTTCCATTATGGGAATAATTAGAGGAACATCTTAAAAGAATGAAAAATAAGCCGTTCTGATCAGATGTAAGTAGAAACATTGTTTAGTAAAGAAATGTTAATTTCACTCAACAGTTCCACTACGACCCCACTAGAAACCATTTGTTACAGCTGCTTACAAATGGCCAGGTTTGTGACACTTCAATGATACTTGAGGAGTAAAGAAAAGGTTAATCAGACAACGTGATTTTCAAGAAACTGTCTTTTCTGTAGAAGCTTTACATTTCACATCAATATATGTGAGCCCAAGATGGAAGAATTTCTTGTCCACTTTAGAATAAAACAGTCTAAGTTAAACTTTCTGGACCATCTCAGACACGAGTGAATTACATGTGAAGGCAATTCTAATGAACGTGACAGACTGGGAGAAAATTTAACGTAATGTTATTTTAAGTTCTTAAGTACCACCATGTTAATTTTCAAACAAGTTTTTGTTGGGTAACATTTTGATAATTACACAGCTAAATCAACCACAAAACAAGCAGATCACTGTGAAATTGATGTGGATATTTTCCATTAAAGTGTAGCTGATGGTGGAAGGGTTGATGGGTGAGTAGATCAGTTTCCAGTGAAACCACAAAGCAGCCATGCATCCACGGTGCAATGCTAACGTAGCCATTTATCAGCCCAGTACGCCAAGCAAAGATAATAATCACCACAGTTCACCAATGTCATCACCAGACCACTTTCAAAAAATGGGCATGGCAACACACTAGTGAGTCAGCAGCTCCCCAATACCTAAAGATCTGTCTCCTCTTTTGAGAGCTAGAGCAGTAGCCCTCAGTGGAAAGTCTGTTGGGGTTAACATTAGGAGAAAATGCTCAGGTTACAAGTCTGAATAGGAGAACAGGAAATGGCTTAAAGACAAGGAAAGGTAGGAGGTAGAGATAGGCACAGTAAAAAAAAAATATATTAAAAAACCCTCGAGAAGAAAGGGAAAAATGCACACAAGGCAGAAATTCAACTCATGAGAAGCCCACGCTGCTTCTTTGTCTCACTCTCAGCAAATTAGGCCCTCATCTACCAAGCTAAATGTTAAGAGACTAACTGCTGTTTGCCCTAAATCATTAGTAAAAACTGCAAAATTACTAAAACTTAGTTCACAGAATGTGTGATAAACCTGTGTGTCATAATAAATAATGTAGTAGTTAATAAAATACACATCTTTAAACAAGTTATTTTATAGATTCTCATTAAAGGAAACACTACTAAGACATGTTTTGAGGAATATATGTACAAGACTTGATTATCAATGTCTTATGATACTCCTTCTCAACTGAGAACTAAATAAGCAGTTTTAATTATGAAAGAGGTGAAGACAGTTATATGAAACACACACAAAGTCATCCAAAGGAAATCACCAACTTACCTGTTGTCATTGATGTATCCATTTTGAGACGACTGCAAAAAAAAGGACACCTGCACATTATGAAATGCATAATTCTATTAGTAACACGTTCCCAGCATCATTTGGTTTGTCAACATTTCAAAATTCAACAGTTTAGGCTACAACGAGGTTTTTCCACCTAACTGATGCAAATGCTGGCTTAGCACCAGGTTTTTCTGTTTCTACAGCTGCCAGCAACAAAACATTTGTTCTATCACAACACTACGTCTTGGCTGTTCTATAAGGAAAGAACCACTTTTTTTCAGAAGATTTGAGGCAAACAATCAAATCAGATGTTGTGATATCATAGTTAAACCTGATATCACATCTGGCTTCTAATCTGCCCAACAAACACTATTTAGAGCTGCATATGTAAATGTGGGTAACACATCCACTCATAAAAATGTTGATTACAGAGATCACTTGGCTGGGGTTGTTCACAAATGCTGTTAAAATGGTTTATTAACTGAGCCTGAATTAGCACTGGAACAGTTTTGGTGGAAAAGCCTTAAGAAAACCCAGCAGGAGTTTCATCCAAACCTAAAATTCAAGAATCTCTTAAAGGATAGAACTAATAATTTGCTAGCACTAGATAATTATGGCAAAATAGAAAAAGGTGCAATAACTTGTTTTCCACTGTATAAAAAAAGAATTACTTTAATAAGTCCTTCAATGCCATATTTTCCCTTTTGAGACATTCTTACATAAGCCCTTTAAGTTTAGACAACATACATAACGTACTTTTTTCTTCTCTTTTTTTACCTGCCCAAAAGTCTAAGAACAACATGTTCTACAAACTGCAGCAGGTTACACAACTTTCTTTCCCTGACGTTCTGAAAGTGAAGCAATTTCAGATCTGCTAATGTAATTATTGAATTATGACTGAAAAGCAATTACAGTGTACTTTCCTTTACATAGCACATGTAAGTTCAAAATTTTTTTGTATAACAATTTTTTTCCTAATTTTCTGACTAGTCTAAAACTTACCACAATTTAATAGTTTATATAATTTAAATAACCAAGACATCTATAGCTTGTCCAAGTAATTGCTCAATAATTAGAAAACACCCAAAAATCTTCTAAGCAAATGTTGCAAACATGATATAACATGAAATAAAAAAGGACCGGAGAAAATAAATACTTACTTCTCGGGCAAAGATCCTGTCTCGTACCCGCTGATATTCTTCTTCTCGCTCTTCAATAGATTTGCTACGCCTCCCGTCCTGCAGTGGCACACGGATCTAAAATTTGCAAAGACAAAATGTATTACAACCTAAAATGGTAAAGGCAGTGCTAATCTATCCCATGATGGTTCACCTTGCTAAACATGTCAAAAAAAGAAAATGCTGAAAACAATTTGAACAATCAAATTATAGGTACAATATTCAAACGAAGAATCTCTCTTCTATGCAAACAGGCCTAAATAAAATTATTCCAGCTTTAAAGAAAAATGCTGGACCAGATTAAATAAAGCACTAAGAAAAAATACCAAATCTTACAAAAGGTGTTTGGGTAGTTTTAAACAAATGGAAAATAGTGCAGTTGTTACTTTGAAAGTGGACAAAGTATAAAACATGCTCAGATTTCATAATTTGCCAGCAGGGCAATTTTGATTCAAATGGAAGATGCTCTAGTCGTGACTTCTAAAGAGGAGAAAGTTTAGTCGTTTCACAGCAAAGTGGTCAAACTGCAAACTCCTCGTCCACATTGCAAAAACTACTGTTCCAGAAAGTAACAGTGCTGACAAATATGCAAGTTTTCTCTTTTTCAATTCTAGGATTGTATGCGTCAGGATTTAGAAGAAAAAAATTAAACCTGCAGATAGAAGATTAAGCACTTTGTTTTTGCCTTGCTTTGGTTGACTTGACACCTTTTGTGACTTAATGACCAGTAACAAAAGTATGTCGGTATAAAAAAGTATGGATGGTGATTTAAATGGATTTGGTAATGACAACTAACCAACCTGATTATCATCTTTGTCCATACTAGCATCATCTCTTTTAAGGATGAACTTCTTCTGAAAGTCCATGTTGCGTTCATCCTTGATGTGTTCAGAAAACCGTTGCTCTGGGCTGTAGGATAAAATATAATGAACAGTTATTCTTCAAATAATGCAAAAAGACAGTGAATCACATTTAAGAGGAAAAGGCAAGGAACTAAGGAAAAATGTTAAAAAAGCTTTTTCTTGTAGAGTTGACCTTTGCCTATTTATCTATTCATGGTTCACAGATTTTGTGAGTCCAAGTTACTCACCACAAATCTGCCTAATCACAGATTCTTTTCATGGCACATATCTACTATGTCTCATTATCTCCAAACTAAAATCAAAAGTATTTTGTATGCCAAACAAAATAGTAAATAAACTTCAAAACATGTCACTAAACAAAACTTCAAAACATTTATAAGGTTTCTGTACTAAATTCTGACACACTCACATGCGAGTGTTTCCAGTCTTATTGATGATGACAGCTTTTCCTGTCTGATCTACATTGTGATCCATGCCAAAGTAGGCAGCCACACGATGCAACAGCATTCGATGATACGAAGTCATCTGAGGAAATTTCTTATACTGGTTACTGCAAGTGAAAAAAAGCATAAAAATAAGTTAGTAATTGTTAGATGACCTTTAAGATATTTGCTCTTAAGTTGAATTCTCTCTTGTTGAACGTTGAAAAAGCATAAAAAGAGAAGCAAGAAGTTGGGATTTGAACTGAAATTAGGGGTGAATCACACTAGGTAAGAATGCACCTGTGATATTATTGTTGAATACTGAGATGGCTATATCAGTAGCAAATAAAGCCCATTTTCCTCCCTCAATGCTTTCTTTTCCAAAACAACATAATTTCTATCACTCTGTGAGCTGTAGCTTCTCAATCATTAGAAATGAGTATCAAATGGTACAAAAAAGTCAGTGAAACTGTCTTTGTTGGTATGTTTGATGTGAATGTATGACACTCAAAATAACAGCCCATTAAATAGTGCCTTTTAGGCAGCACTTTCAAATGTGATGACGGTCAAGATTCTCTACTGAGTAGCTCTAAAATTTAGAGCTATTTAGAGTCTAAATGTAACAGTTATTTCTGGAACATAATGGGGATCCTGTAGACAATGGAATAATCAAGTTCAAACTCACTCGGAAGAAAAGACTAATGCACCAATGTAGCAATCTAGGAAATAAAAATATAACCTTTAAGTGTAAATATAAATTAAGTGTAATGAAAGACAGATTTACTTGTTGTCATTAATGAACTCCAGGATATCTTGTTCTAGTTTAAGCAGCATCATTCGATCCCTGGTGGGTCAAAGAGAGAAAACAAATTAGAGAATTCAGGGGGACCACAAAGTCCTCCATTTAAAATATAGTAAATTTGCCACTTAAGTTTGAGAAATCAATAAAAACAATCATTTTGATGGTAGTTAAGAAAAAAATACCAGGAGTTTCTTTAATCTAATCACTTTATAAGAACTCTAAAGATCAACTTAAGCAAGAAGAAAATGAAGAAGAACATGCAATGTGGTAATAGTATGAACATCTGCACACAAGTATAGCAATTATGATTACCCAACATAATGATTTTAATATTTTTGGTAAGTCTTTACTTTGTACAAGCTCCACACAGCAAAAAAAGTGCATCAAAATATTACCATCAAATGTATTATTATCCTTGATGGAAACAGATGTGGGATTCTGTGATTACTCTAAATATATTTTGTGTGAATATTTACAAAGTGCACAAGCAACATTGACAAATAAAATGTGTTTATTTTCAATGCCTAAAGAAACAAAATTAATTTACATCACTAATCTGTTTGGATTATTTACTATATTTATTATAACCTTATATAAGTCTTTGATTGTACTCGTACCTGGGATTATTTTTCAGTGTGTTGACCAAAAACTCATGAACATCAATGCCTGTGGAGTCGGTGTATTCCTGACTGGAATCTATTACAGAAAAAAAAAGAAAAAAAGAATAAAAATCATTTCATTAAAAACAAACAACCAAGAAACAAAAAAACAAAAATAAAACAAGATACATTGTGAACATATGCCATATGAAGATGTCTCCATTGGCTGAAGATGAATAGACATGTTTCATGCTTTGGAAAATAATCAGATATGTGCAAACTGTGTTCAGAATATACAAACACCCTCTAGAGGGCAACATTACTTCTAAACCACACTGCACAGATACACAGGTAATCCATTTCGTCTGCTCCTCTCCGTAGAGAGCTCTTCAAGAGCGAGGAGTCTTGAAGAGAAAGATCGAGGTGTACTATAATTGTTTTATTTGTACTTTAAAACTGTCTTAAAAGTATCTCTTAGCACTGATGAAGAGACATTCACATTACAAAATATCCTATAATCTAAAGAAGCACAATGATGTCAGTCTCTGGTACAAACAATGACCACCATCAAACTGTGTCTTACCACGTGACAGCATCTTTCGAGGAGTCTTGTCCTTCTTCTCCTTTTCTTCATTTTCATACTCGTCCTTTGAAGATTTTTCTTCCTCTTTGTCTGATGGGCAGCTGATGTGAAGCTGGATGATTTCCTTTAGAAACCCATAAAAAAAAGCCTTTTAATATTTGTAATGAATAAAAAAAAAAGAAACAAACAGCTCTAAACTTAGGGATGAGTTAAGACTTGAAGACTGTGGCTGCTGGTTATATTAAAAAAACAAAAACAAAGCGATACCGATTCTGGGGGTCCATCATTGGGGAAAGGACCAGAAGACTCCTCACATACTGCCAGACTCCGTACTAATTTCATTTTGGCATTAGACTGAAAAAAAAAACAAAAAAACAAGCTTATTATATTACATGAATTTTAGAGGAAATTTGATAAAATACAAAAAACATCTACCGTAATTTCCGGACTATAAGCCGTGGCTTTTGTCCCACACTTTCAACCCTGCAGCTTATACAATGATGCGGCTTATTTATGCATTTTTCCTAACGGCCGCCAGGGGTGCTCGAGCAGAAAAGGTAAGAGTGAATATATGTGTCGAGGAAGACGCAAGTTTAATGTAACTTAACACGTCTCAATGCACAGGAGGAAGATGAAGATGGCTCTCAGTGAC
>CAEFZX010018342.1:0-12060 GCA_903066825.1 Alfaro cultratus
ACTGCAGATGATCTGGAGCCGGTTGTGAAAACCATCAGGAAAGAATCAGATTTGACTCCAGTTTGCAGCAATTCCACACAGGATTCAATCATATTTGTTGTCTGTAAGATCAGACCAGTGAGGAGCAGAGAAGAAGAATGTCGTGTAGCATACCGCCTGCAGACAGGCTTTGAGCAGGGATGTGACTCCAGGTTTTCACTCATGTTAATAAATCAGACAATGTTTCTCCATCTGAACAATTTAACACCAGAAAATAGTGGAAACTACAGCTGTGAGTGCTCACACCGCGGTGGAACATTTAGGCTAAAGCTCAACGTCACTGTGGAGGGTAAGGAAATTATTATCTTTAAAAATCATTAATATCAGTTTAATTCTAACACGATAAAGATTTACCACGATGAAATGACAGATGAGATGTTTAAGTGGTCAAACTTCATGTGGTCTGGTGTGTCAAAGGCAGGATTAAAAAACAAATTTTTGTTAGAAAACTAAGCTGTTTCACATAAATATAAAATCGGTATATCAAAAAAAAAATTCTACATATGGTTGTCTTTATCCTATTTCTTAATGATCTAATTTTGAATTTCCTGGATAAAAAAAAAAGATCCAGGGTTTTACGTATTTTGGAGTGTTATTCTAAATTCTTTTTTTAGTAAATTAAGTGTGTGAATCAGTTGTGTTTGTTTACTTGATATCACTGTATTAAATACATGATCATCTGCATAAGAAAAACATAGTAATTGAGTGTACTTACTTTTCCTCATTAGTGTACGCTCATGTTTTTGTGTAAAAAAAAAAAATTGTTAAAAACCTGACGCACAAGGTGCTTAAAGTGGCTTTTGGGCTTAAAATTCTTCACTAACTGGATATAAATTTGTTTACAATTTTTGAAAAAAATAAAAACAGAAATACAAAACAAAATATTAACAGACGAGTTAAAATTTTAATTTAACATGCCATCATCATATGTGGTGGCTGTATGAGACACTTTTTCCTCAGTATTCCTTAAAGTTACGGTGTTTTGGATCAATTTGTCACAAAGACCTTTGAAGCCATTACATCAGAGTAATCCATTACTTTGCATCATGTTATTTAAATTCCTATAAAGTATATTATAAGTTGTTTTAAATGTGACAATGAAAGAAGAAGTTAGAATGGTAGAAATACTCGTTCAGCAATGCATTATGATTTCCAAAGAAGTTGTTCAGATATTTAATGCCTTTGTCATTTTTTAAAATTATTTTTAGATGATGAAGACACAATTCCTCCTTCAGAAACAACTTTCCCTTCAACTCTAATCACCTTACTTGGAGTTTTTGTGCTGATTGTTTTTGTCCTGCTAGGAATCATTTCCATATGTTGCTGCAGGAATAAACACAACAGGTAGGAGGTTCTGTCCAATCAATGAATATCATGCATTTTGAAATTAATAATTATAATATTTATAAATGTAGCTGTTCCTCTGTTTTTGAGCTCCTGGACTCCAAAATAAGTGAAAGAAATGTGGAACTGACTGCTAGTTGAAAATTCAAACATTACTGAAAGTGTCCCAGTCTGGATCTAAAAGTCGCCCCAGTTTGGACTCTGTTAGCTGACAGTTTTTATTGATTTCCTCCTTGTGTACCAAGTTTGGTTTTGGTCTTAGAAACAATCTTTCCCAGATATTCTGACGGTTTTGGTCCAACTCTCTGGTCCAAAAGCGTTTTTGTATCAGCACCAGTGTTTGTATCTCCACTGCTGCTTTACAGGAGACCACAGGGCTCTGTTCTCGGACCCGTGTTGTAACATTCAGTAGGATATTGTCTAAATTAGACCTCAGAATGGTAATCTAAATGTATTTTTATTCTTCTCTAAGCTTTTCCTTGTTGCTTTACCCGCTGCCTCTTAGAGATATTATAAATCACATTTCCTTTCAATCTTATGCAGATGACTGTCAGGTTCATTTTCCACTAAAAGTGCATTTCTGACCACGTTGTCCTGTTATCCAGTAGATTTTGTATTTCTAAATTATTTTTGGCACATGGAAAAAATGTAGCTGATTAGGAATGGCTTGTAATATTAATAACATTTCTTGTTTCTTGTTTGCAGAAGAAAACAACTGAACATCCTGACTTGGAATGAACTGACCAGCACAGCATTATACCAGGTAAAACATAGAATGAACTTTTATGTTTGTCTTCTTTCAGTCTTGGTGTCACAATAGTTTTTCTTTTTCATTTGTTGTTAACAGGAAGCAGCGGTGACTGAGCCGTACCTGAAACAGGAAGTGACGAGGTTTTATTCTGAAGTCAAAGTGACCTGTTGTCAAAGTACAAATCAATGAAAGATTTTATACAGAATGAGAGGATTTCCTTTCCTGCATGTGATCAATGTTTGCTCTGGGTTTAAAAATACAAAAATATATTTTTATTTTATTTTTAGCCACCAATTAGCAATTAATAATCCAATCTGACTTAATCAGACAGAAAAAAGTTGTTTCTTTTAAAGTAAATGTTGCTACTCATTAACAAGACTAAACTGACTGATTTATTTTAACAAACTGATATCTTGATTTATGCAACATGCACCCACTTGTGGAATAAAGTTTTCTTTATGCAAAATAAAGAAAAATCACAGATTTTTCTAGTCATTTTTCTTCTGTTTGACCACTTCATCAGCTTCACCACAAGAGCAGCTATGGAAAATGTTATGCACTTCCTTTTTCAGTGGGTCTAGAATTAGATCTTCCTTTAGTGAGAACAAACGCCTTGTCTGGCTCTGAGGTTTTGACTGCTGTTGCTCAAGAAGAGTGCAAAGGGGCACGAGCCTGTTCAGTACGGCTCAGTTCGATTGGTCGCTGTTGCAGAGGATACATGGATGAACTCGTTTGGTTCTGCTTCTATTAAAGGTGAGACGCTGTTTCATCTTTAACGCTCTTTGTCTTAACATGAAGGAATTTAGCTTAAAATGTATTATGAAGGTAAATGTGCTTCTTGTCTTCGCTTTCAGGATCGAGCTGCAGCGTCTTTGTGGTTCGTCGTAGGTAGTTTAACCAGTATGTGGAGATGCACATTGTGGTTTGTTTTACTTCTGCGGCTGGCAGTCTGCTCCTACGACAAAGGTAAAGCAAACATACAATAACTACTATTTTATACCCTGAATTACAAAAATAATTTATCTTTATTTATTAAGTTCAACAGAACCAAACGATATTTTTGTTTCGCTCATTTTCAATCAATACATGTTAAAAACACCAATAAATGCTGTTTAATAGCTGCTCTTTGCCACTTTTATCACTGCAGATGATCTGGAGCCGGTTGTGAAAACCATCAGGAAAGAATCAGATTTGACTCCAGTTTGCAGCAATTCCACACAGGATTCAATCATATTTGTTGTCTGTAAGATCAGACCAGTGAGGAGCAGAGAAGAAGAATGTCGTGTAGCATACCGCCTGCAGACAGGCTTTGAGCAGGGATGTGACTCCAGGTTTTCACTCATGTTAATAAATCAGACAATGTTTCTCCATCTGAACAATTTAACACCAGAAAATAGTGGAAACTACAGCTGTGAGTGCTCACACCGTGGTGGAACATTTAGGCTAAAGCTCAACGTCACTGTGGAGGGTAAGGAAGAGGTTTATTTTGTTTAAAAACATCAATAAGTTTTTGTCTATCATGAATCACATTTATCATGATGAAAATAATAAAATAGATTCAGAGCAAAAGTTTATATTCTTGTTAAAGTGTTCATGCTTCTTGAACTACTCCGGGATGAGAAGCACAGCTTCAAATGTGTCAAAGTGATTAAAATGTTAAAAGGATGGAAATGGTAGATGTTGACATCTTTGACAATTTTTTTTTTAGGTGACGAAGACACGATCCCTCCTTCAGAAACGATTCTCCTTATAACTTTAATTCCTTTATTTGGAGTTTGTGGATTGATCGTCATCACTCTATTAGGAGTCATTTCTGGATGTATCTGCAAGAACAAATGCCACAGGTAGGAGATGAGTATGGTTTTTCTCAAAGGTTCATGCATCATGTTAGTATTATTGACTACTTTACACTTTGAAATGATAGTATTTAAGGACAGCAGTTTCCCTATTTCTCAACTTCCCTCCTCCAAAATAACAGTGAAAAGAAACTTGGGAGCCCGACTGTTAACTGAGGAGACCAGCAGTACTGGAAATGTCCCAGTTCTTGCCGTAGTTCTGACTTAACAACAACGACCTTCTCCTGATATTCTAACGGTTTTGGTCCAAACCTTTGGACACAATTTTCTGCATCAGCATCAATGATTTTATCTCCAGTGCTGCTGATCTGCCTTCAGGGATACCACAAGGCTCAGTCCTTGGGACCTTGTGATTCCTCCCAGTGAGGTCTGGTCCATTCTCTCAACATGAAACCTTCAAAGTGTAATCTATGCTTTCATAACTTTGCCTTTTCATTAAGGCGTCCTGTAGCAATCAGTCTCTCTCTCTTTGCCTGGTGACCACCAATAAAGGTTTCTAGTGCCCTAAAAATCATTTTAAAAACATATTTCCTTTCATCCTTATGCAGATAACATCAGGTTAATTTACCACTAACGGTGTATCGCTCAGAACCTTTTCCAGCTTTTCCTTAATTGTGTGGTTGAAATTCAAAGATACATGGCCTTGAATCTTCAGAATTAGAATGAGATTAAGATTTAAGTCTCGTCGTTTGGCCAAACAACACCTGCAGCATCCCTGGTCTTGCTTTATTTTTCTAATCTAGTTTGAGTAAATTATTAGTCCTTTATTAAACTTAATAGTTGGATAACCAGCATGGGGAAAGTTCTGCTTTTTTTCCAATTGTAAAGCTTGTAGAAACAAAATAGTGAAATGTTAATCTATAGTTTTTGATCTCTGTAAGGGAGAATCACAAAGCTCTGTTCTGAAAACACTTTTTGTATGATTGTTGTCTCTTATTGATATTATCTTTAGACATAATATTCCCTCTAATTTTTATGCGGATCACAGCCAGGTTTATTATCCAGTCAGACATATGATCCTCTTTCCAACCTTTTCTTGACTTCCTGACAGACATAAATCCACAGACTCAACTTAAGATTCTCCTTTTAAGCTTCCTTAATGTTTAGCTTTAATTTTTCTAGAATTATGCGCTATTTCATTTGCTAAAGTCATGAGATCAGTTTCTTTAACCAGCTCAAGATCTGCGAATCGAACTCAAAGGTGAAACGTTTTTCCGCTCCAGGTTCAAAAGGCTCTGCTGTTGCCCTTTAAGTGGCCGCATTTATTTACTCCTCAAAAACACACAGTTACTGTCGACTTTCTACCCAGTGTGTGTTGTTTATTTGTACCCTATCATAGGTTACCTTATTGATGAGCTGCCATGGCAACAACTACATTACTATGATTACATTACCTGTCTCTCATTAGTTTGATCTCTTGGTCTTGATGACTTAGTTATATAAATTATGTCGTGCAAAATAGTAAGGCATCATTTACCAGTACATTGTTTTTATCTATCTGCTCATAATGCAGATTAAGTCTAATTGATGGTTGCAGTTTATGGAAGGCAGGATGTTCACGTTTGACACATGGCACACTTCTCAATGACGGCAAAGCAAACACACTTTACCCTCTAAGCAGGCGTCCTGCTTCAGCAGCATGTATGTAAGGAGGGGAAAGTTTGAACAAACCGCAGAACCAAGAACACAAAATCAAATGCCCAAGATGTTCATCTGAATGCAGAACACAGAGAAGATCCATTGACGTTTATTAGTCTCTACAAACACATCCAAACTTGTACGAAAGTTAATATTTTGACTGGCAGTTGATAAAATGTACAATTTGTGATGAATAATTTCTGTTTGTCGTGTAGAAGAAGAAGAAGACGTGAAGTGACCATAACGCCTCATCCAAACACGGTACATCACATCGTAAATTATTGAATCCAATGCAGTTTTTTTATTTCTTACTTTACTTTGGGATATTCTTTTTATATTATTTGGTTTGCTCTCTTGCAGGAAGTGCAGGACATTGAGCCGTACAGCGTCTTCAGAGAAAATGAACTTTATTTAACGTCTGTAATTCACACCAGCCTGTCTACAAATAATCTGATTGTGATTGGGATGGATAATCCAAGCTCTGGGAGACCTTTATAGACATTATATGTTTTAATTCATGTTTTTCTATGGAGCACTGTAACTGTCTATATTTCAACAGCTATGTATTTTGTTTAAAACTTATTTTCTTAATATCGTTAAGTGTTTTTCCATGTTAAAGTAAAAAGATCAGAATATTTTAAAACACGAACCATGTTCTCTTTCTCCCATGCAGTCTTCTCGACTCGACCTGCTATAATGTAATGGGTGAGGGGTGAGTTTGGGTGTTTCGGGTCGTTTGAACGTCGACCACTCACTCAGGCAGCAGCAGGTCGAAGAGAAGCGTTAAGGCTGACCAACAAATTCTCAACATGCTCTTTCTTCCTGTATGAACTTCCTGTTTTCAGCCGCACAGGCCGCACGGCCTGCTGGTGTGAAACTGGAGGTGTAACCCTCCCACACGTCAACTGCAGATTGCAGATCTTTACACAAAGATTACTCTGCAAACATCAACACATTGACTTTAGTGCATAAACGTGTTAACTTCTGATCTCTCTACTAACTAACTTCAATCCCGTTATTTATTTGTATTGGTTGCAATAAGGAAACTCAAAAGATGTAAATATGTAGGGAAAATAGAATTGTATTAAAATTAGTTTTTTTAATTTACTGTATGCTCATATATGTGTGCGTTCATTGCGTTAAGTTTTTTCTTTTCTTTTAAATCTCACTCAAACATGGGTTTAGAAGATTCTCCCAATATGGATCTACTTTAAATGCTCACTACAGCCTGTTCTATCATCTGTAAGCTTGTGATAATTGATCTGTTTTTGTTGTATTTACGAGAGACGAGGATTTGATTTATAGATACTGTTCAAAAAGAGTCCGAGTTGAAGCTAGAGTCTTTAGATGATGAGTCCAAGTCAAGAATAAAGTCTTCTGTGAAACTAGAGTCTATCTTTTACAATCTGGTGGAAAGTAGATTGTTTGAGTAAATGATTAATGCTTATTAATTAATGTTTCTGGAGAGCATGTGATCTTAAAAGGAGCACTAGGTTAGTTTGTTTAAAGACGACCATCTTGTAGCGTTTACAGTAAACAGACCACAGACCACAGTTTGGACTGAGATGTGCATAATTTCCTGTTAGAGGCTGTCTTGATGTGGACATCATGCTGCAATTCAACAATTAGCGTGAGAAGATGTGAAGAGTAACTACATGTTTGGCCTCAAGATGAAACTTAAGTTTCAACCAAGATGATCTTCAAAGTGTAATTTTCAGGCCACAACAGAAAGATACTAAAACTCAACCAGCAATATTTAGTGTATTGTACCAGGACTGGACAAGATTTAAAAATCTTTGCACAGATATGCAAATTTGTTTTTGTAAAATTTTGCAGTTTGTGTATAACCGACAGTGTCATCTGCATACATGTTGACATTGTCTGGGAATAACTAGAAAATCATCAACAAAAGGTGTAAAGACAACTGGTCCAAAGAAGAGGCCTTGAGGGACCCCTAGAGGCCAAGAGGGAGTAGAAAAGACAGTTTTGTGAATTGGTTGGAAATGCTGTTAGATTTTTATCAATTACACTTGTAAAAAGAAGTTTAAATGTATTTGAATTATGTTGTTTGGAAATACCTGAAACTGTCAATAATTTCAGTTTATATTTTCATGTTGGTAATTATTGTGAAGTGAAAAGAAACTTAAAGTATCTCATGTCTACATTCTCCAATACCTTTCTTTTGACATTTTAGCTGTTGATCAATTCAATTGATGTTTAGTAGAAAGTAATCAGGTGAAAACAGTTTGGTGTCAAATTTGGTGGAACTCAAAAACAAAGCAGCCGTTGTCCCGTAGTTGCACTTCTGTTTCTGTTTCTTTGACAGAGAATTTGTGGTTTATGTTGCGACAGCCCAACACAATGAACATAAAAAAAAACCTCTCACTGTTACTTGGACATCATGATCTCTGTGGAAATATTTAAGCTGCATTTTTTGCTACTTATTCCATTGTCTCTCTCATTTTTGGACAGTGAAGGTAACGTAAAGATATTTTTGACATTTTAATGTAAATAAACTAGTCAGGAGTTTGGACATTCATTGATTTTTCTTCATTTTTTAACAACTTTCAGAGATTTTGCAGTCGTTGATGGCAGCTTTACTCTTTCTTGATGGTCTCTTATTAAGCTTCTTGAGTGAATCACCTGATATGGTCTAAAATGAAATTATACTTTGTCAAGACTTGTTTTTGAATGCCTCGTCCCCTTAATTGTTAAGAGGTGTAGTTGGTATTTTTATGGATCTTCAAATCAATGTGTATTTTATGTTTTTTATTATCAAGTCCTACATTTGTTTCTTAGCAGTCTAAATGTTTGCAGTACGGGAAATAAAATTAAAATAATTGAGGGAAACAAAACAATGTGTAAGTGTAAACTTCTGACTTTCTTTATTCTGGCATTTTCCAAATAAAATGTTCTTTAATCCTCAAATATTTAACAAAGGCTATGTGTCTCACATATGTGTATATAATAAAAACAAGACTCTGTTTCTTATTCATTGTTTTTTCCTGCTTGCAGAGACTCTTGTAAAAACTATTGGGAAAGAATCTGATTTCACTCCAATCTGCACCAACGAAACATCAAATATCATCATATTGATTGTGTGTAGGATCAGAACAGAGAGGAACAATGGAGAGCAGTGCAGGCTGCTGTATAGGGATGGAGGTGACGTTATTCATGAGTGTGACTCCAGGTTCTCCCTGAAAACCAGGAATCAAACTGTGTTTCTGCACCTGACCAGTTTAACAGCAGCTGATAGTGGGAACTATTCCTGTCAGTGTTCAAATCTAGATGGAACGTATTTTCTCCATCTCAGCATCACAGTTAATGGTGAGTACATTTTATATTGCTTGAACCAAACTTATATGAATATATATTGTCTAACAATGTTTGTTTTATTTCCAACAGAGTCATGTCCTAATAATAATCCAGCAGATGAAGTTTGGAGCCAGTCTGCAGGAGTGACTCTTCCCTCTGCTTTGACTGCTGCAGCTTTCTTAGTTATCATAGTTTCAGTTATTCTGGGATTTATTTACAGAAGACGTCAACATCGGTGAGAAACTAATGCAATATTCATAGTTTCTTCATTTACATAAACTCAAGATTCATAACTGAAGCTGCAGATTTTAAATTTCACTTATGGTCTTTATCTGCGTCTTCAACATGATTATTCCATTATCTTAAATCCAAACTATTGTTTGCCTAAACTCTGCCTCCAGATGTTATTTTAAACTTTCACACTAATCTGGAGTTTATTTCATATTTAAAGTCTAAGATCTGAAATATCCGGATCATCTGCACATGGACAAGCTGCTGCTGTAGTGAGTAAATATCCTTATTTCATAAGTTACTATTTTCAGATTGTAACAAAGAAGAACATGCTTTCCTTTTATTCTGTAAAAGAAACTCCCAAAACTTTACCTCTAACTTTTTTTTTTTGCAGACCATTTTAGATATTACATCCATTCAACCAGTGGTGGTTTTTAAAATGAGCCGTATGGGCAGACACCCAGTACCACAGAGGAACATTACAAACACTAGATGGCACAATACTTACTTAAACAGAATACTTAAATAGTAAATAGTGAGTCTATTAACATAAACTTCCCTTCTGTCTCCTAACCAGCTGCAGATCATTTCCGGTCAACATTATATGTAACTGGAGGAAGTTTCTGATTAATTCTGGTTTAATAAACAGGTTGTTTCAGCTCCAATAAACGAGCAGTGACATAAATCCAAATATATATTGCATGTACTTTACAAAATGATCACAAGATGGCACTGTTGCGCTTAGAGAGAAAATCTCTAAATATAGGAACCAATAAACTGTCTAATAGAATAGACAATACGCAAACAAACGCTGAGCTTCTCCGCATTTAAGCTGTTAGAAACAACAGTTCAAATGTGAAGAAGAAAAATACATAAACCGATAAGAACTGAATGATTTAACGTGTCACTGTTAAATCCTGTCTTTTATTAAACAGATTTAAGAGTTCTTCAAACGTCTTTTCCCAGCAGAGACATCAAATGATGTTTCACTTGACTTAGGCTGATTGCGTGAAGATTTTTATTATACATTTTTTGTCTTTTATTGTTTAGGATGACGGCGACTCAGATGATCTGTACTCAAGTCTCCAGCAACAAACCAGAGACATTTACCAAACTGTCTCCTTTGGTCACCATCAGTATAAAACTGAAACAAATGTCACTGATGAGCTGGGAAACATGGAAATGAACAGAAATTGTAGCATTTATGAAAACATTTTGAACTAAAAATCGGTCTTGATAAATACAACAGAATTTCCTGGTTATGTTGTATCTTGACAGACTAACATGCAGATTGTTAAGGTCAGTGTTTTTACACTGATGACCTGCTTGTTTGTCACCATACTGACAAAATATCGTATTAAATCACAACATTTCTGTTTGTTTGCATGTTGAACTTTAACACAAAAAAATGCAGCGCAATCTAAATTTTACAAATGATGATATATAAATAAATCTACTTCACCTTTGAAAATGATGGACACTATTTCAACTATAGAGCACAATAATTCACAATAGGATCTGATTTCTGTGTTACATGGAAAGATATAATTTTATATTTCTTGGTGGAAGATTAAAATAAAAACATCCTTGGAATGTCAGTCACTGAATATCCATGAATATATATATATTTTTTTATTGCTACTTAAAAGCAATACCACAATGCAAGCCTTTTTAATGTTTATTTAGTTTTGTTTATGTAATTTAATTCTGGCTGTCGCTGATCAAAAACCTTAATATAATATAATTAATGGTGTCAAGGAAAAATATATGTATTTATAAACATTTTATTTTTAAAATGAAAACATAACAGATATATATACTTTTTAAAACTGTTTCTACTAACCAGCATTTCTATCCATGCATCTTTGAAGTGAGATCAGTCTCTTGATGTTTGTTGCATTTTTCTATCTGGTTTGTGTGAAAGTGTTGCATAAAGAAGGAACCTAACCTACATAAAGCTGTAGCACGACCTTTATTCTTTTTGCAGCTCACATTCAAGATTATAAAAGTGTGAAGACCACAAAGCAAACATGACATTTAGATCTCCAACCCCATATTGTTGCAAAAAAACAAGCAGGAAATCCTGCCCACCAAAATAAAATGCTGATAAAGCTTTAATCTAAGATGTTAGAGTAGAAAAATACAATAATGGATAATAATTGATTGTTTTGCTTTCAAGCAAACTTACACGACAAACTGTAATTTGAATTGTGCAGAGATAATTCCTGTTTGTGTGGTTTGTTGTTTCAAAGAGAAGCCGTCATGCAGGCGCATTTCCTTTTCAAAAAAAAAAGAAAGTCACATCCTTTTGTGTTGTTTTGAGAGATGAGAGTTTGTGGTTTGTGAAGCCCAAAAGATTTAAAGGACAGTTCAGACGGCCTCGGTTCAGTGCAGCAGCAGATTCTGCTGAAATAAGCTGGTTAGATGGATGCAGTGAGATTCAGCCTTTTACTGCTTCTGCCATGTTTTGGCTGCTGTCTGGACTCTGAAGGTAACGTAAAAATCTAATTTCCTTTTCATTTAATCTTGAGTTTTGTTTTCTTAATCAGTCAGAGGGTGTTTCTCTTTAATTAGACTTTGATCTGATTTACTTTAAATGTCACTGTTTCATAAATCAGACTGTTTCTCATTCATTGTTCTTGACTTCTTTCAGAGACTCTTGAGAAATCAATTGGAAAAGAATCTGATTTCACTCCAATCTGCACAAATGAAACATCAAATGTCATCATATTGATTGTGTGTAATATCAGAACAGAGAGGAACAATGGAGAGCAGTGCAGGCTGTTATATAGGGATGGAGAGGACTTTGTTCATGAGTGTGACTCCAGGTTCTCCCTGAAAACCAGGAATCAAACTGTGTTTCTGCACCTGACCAGTTTAACAGCA
>CAEFZX010018343.1:0-25033 GCA_903066825.1 Alfaro cultratus
CAGTGTCTGGACACTTAGAGCCATTTAGCTTCATCCTCCTCATTTCCTATTGCCTCCATAGAGGCACACACACACACCCACACACACGCACACGCACACACACACACCTACACACACACACACAGACAGACACACACAGACACACACACCTACACACACAAACACACACACACACACACACACACCTGCAGTTTTTGTTAAAGTTTATTATTGAAAAATAACTGATTTGGAAAAAATTTCTTTTGTCTGATTTTGATATTGTTTTTGTTACTTTTATGAATTATTGTTATTTTTGTTCATAACATATCAAATTTTCCGCTTAACGTTTTGTTTTGGTCCATCTGATGATGTAGTTTTTAAATTAATTGATCATTTCATCAGTTGAGAAAAGTTTTTACCAAATACTTTTTCACTTACTTTTTACTTTTACTTGAGTAAAATATGTTGAAGTAGATCTGTATATTATAATAAGTATAATTTTTGCCCGTCTGCCTAAAGCAGGAAACGTTTTTCCTTGTTCATGTCAGGAAGTAGATCCGTCTGTGCCTGTTTCAGCTGCCGGTGTGTTTGTGCTGCAGTGCTGTGTGCTGCAGTGCTGTGTGCCGCCGCGGCTCGTCCTGGACGCCTGTTTGTTTTCGTCAATGAGTTGATGACCTGGCCGGACGCTCGGAGCTTCTGCAGACAGAACTTCCTGGACCTGGTGTCGGTCAGCAGCATGGAGGACGTGACGCTCCTGATCGACATGGTGGATCTGGACGCCATGGTCTACACCAGCTCAGATTTGAAACATGTCAGTTTGTTAGAATCTGGTCTAAAACCTGCACTGGTGCAACAAGACAATAAAAACAGCATTTTTCTGCAACTCAACGTCTGAAATGAGTTGAGGGGAGTTTTATGTGTTGCTTGCAGCGAGCCTGGATCGGTTTGTCTGAGGACCTGAACAGCTGGAGGTGGTCCATTACTGACCCCAACTTCTACAGAGACGGAGAAGCTGCGTTCAGGAACTGGAGGTCTGGGGAACCAAACAACTACGGAGGGGCAGAAAGCTGCGGCGCCATGACGCTTTCTGGGGACGTTGTTGATGTACAGTGTCTAATAGCCTTCAAACCAATCTGCTGTGACGTCCAGGGTGAGGATGAAGGTTCTTATCGCTCTGCAAACATGATGCTAAATGTTTAGCTTAAGTTAATATTTATATTTAGCTTAATTGGATCGAGCTAAACATTTGTGAATGAATGATAGCATGTATCTTAGAGCAGCAGCTTCTGCTTCTTACACATGAAATAAAATACAATAAATAACCAAAACAAACTACAAAACAATAATTAGCAGCTGACAGCTGCAAAGCTAACTAAACATTCATTATGATAACAGTTACAAACTAAATTACTCATGAAACACCGTATGATTAAAAGTGTCTGAAATATGTGTTGAATTAAAACACTTGTAAAGGAAACACAGAGCTGATCCTGATGCAACAGAAAAGGGGGAGGAGCTGTCAGTTACTGGTTGCTATGGCAACCAAAAATAAATGTCTGGAGAAAGGACTTGTTGACTAAACAAAATAAATTCAAATAAACTTCATGTCTATAATATTGTTAAAATAAAACCCTGTTAT
The DNA here is from genome assembly GCA_903066825.1 of Alfaro cultratus. NCBI lineage: Eukaryota > Metazoa > Chordata > Actinopteri > Cyprinodontiformes > Poeciliidae > Alfaro > Alfaro cultratus. The sequence goes on from CAEFZX010018343.1 coordinate 1,619, forward strand.
ATATATTTAAATATTGTTCAAAAGCAACGAAGCGGAGAAACAAAACAAGAATCCAATAATCGATCATTTTCTAACCTCACAGCTGAAACAAGCAAAGAGCAGATTCCTTGGAGGTGAAAGGTCAAAGCTTTCACTCATTCTACCATGGAGGGTAAAACTGCCTTTAACTTGTGGATGTTTTCAGGACATGATGCTTCATTTGTCTTTATCAACCAAACTATGAGTTGGGCTGCAGCCCAGAGCTTCTGCAGACAGCATCACACTGACCTGGCCAGCGCGAGGAGCTCATCCGAGTGCGAGCGGATAAAGGGCCTAGTCCAATCCGCTGGGGAGAATGCAGCCTGGATCGGCCTGTACAGAAACACCTGGTTGTGGGCGGATGGCAGTAACGGGACGTTCAGCCGCTGGAGGCCGTCAGAACCTAACGGAGCCGTGGAGACGTGTGCGGCGTCAGCGCTGAGTGACGGCGGCGTGTGGGAGGACCAGCTCTGCTCCAGACCGATGCCCTTCTTCTGCTGCCATGGTGAAAAATCACTTCATCTTCTGTTCACATCCTTTCTGTTTTAACTGAAACTAAAGGTTTAATTCAATTACTGGAAGAAACGTTTGTTTCAACCATCATCCTGCTACGTCACCTGTTGACTTACAGCAGCAGAATCCATTAACCTGACATGTTAAATATATGTTTCTGCTTATAAACTAGATCTCTGTGTTGCCAAGTGCTTTGAGACAACATTTGTTCCCAGTGGGACTTTTTAAAACATTGGGTTTTTTACGTCTCAAACAGAAGAACTGGAGGAAATCTGGAGCATTTCCATTGATTTTCTACAGGTGGAAACATCCATGTTGTAGTAGCCAATAAATGCGAACCTGTATTTACAGGATTAATCTAACTGAGAAAATAATTTATAATTCTCAGTTGGGTTCAAAGCTCACAGCCGAGTTTTATCTACAATGTGATGTGGTGCAAAAATGTAAAAGATGGACAAAAGAGGAAAAGAAAATTGGTCTGAGTCGTCATCCCTGTGGCGCTCCATGACTGTCCGGTGTGTGAAGAACCAATGAACCCAAATCCATGGCCATGCATACTGAAACGTGATTTAAAAAGGATTTATTTTCATTTAAAACGCCACAAATACAGTAAACTGTGACCGCTGTTGTTTTCTTAAAGTTCCAGGTTTGAAGCAGGTGGTGAAGGTGAAGCTGGTGAAGTCTTCCTCTCTGGACCTGGGTGACCCGGCTGTGCTGGCCGGCCTGCTGCAGCAGGTACGGCCTGCTGCAGCAGGTCTGGCCTGCTTCATTCACACTGACCTCATTTCATAAGGAGAGCTGTTTGGAAAGTTACAGTCAGAAAGTAATAATGTGCTTATTTAGCCTGTCATAGGAGGAAAAAGTCTTATTTTTACTGATTCATTCATTTAGAAATGTCTCAGTTTCAAACTAAATGCCTAATTAGCTAAATATGTGGTTTAAAATTACATGTTTAACTTATGAACTACATATTCAGCTTCAAACTAAATATTCTGCTCAGACCTAAATATTTAGACAGTGTAAAACATTCACTGACCAATAACCAGAAGTAGACTTTCATAATAAAAGTGCTCCAGACCACTAGGGGGAGTCTACAGCTGGTTATATTACCCACATAAATATGCAGCTATTCTGTAATAAACTGCATGTTTGGAAAAGATATGAAGTAAAATGCAGCTTTTGTTTCTTCATCCAACTTTCTTCTGGATGTCTGTTAAATCATGACATCCTGGTTTGGGTTTGGGGATCGACTCCCCCTAGTGGTCTGGAGTACTTCTGTTTGCATCTGACCATATTTGGTGTTTGATGTTTTCTTTGTTTGCAGTGTTTTTCTTTCGTATTAGTTTTATTGTTCTGTGTGTGTGTGTGTGTGTGTGTGTGTGTGTGTGTGTGTGTGTGTGTGTGTGTGTGTGTGTGTGTGTGTGTGTGTTTTGCAGCATCATTTGTGTGTTTGCAGAGCGTTTTCACATTTACTGCCTGTTTGCACCACTCAGCCTAAATATAAAACAGCTTTCAGGAACTTCAGGGAACAATTTTGTCCAACTTTGATCAAATATTTTTTCTTTTTGTTTGTCAGTTTGAACAGAAGCTGAAGAAGGACAGCAGAGTGGAAGGAGACGTAAAGCTGAGATGGATGGACCAATCAGACGGGAGGATTTTCCACCAGGACGAGTGACGAGCGTCAGACAGGAAGACGTGTCTGCTGAAAATATTGTTTATTCGTTATTAACATGGTTTGCTGTTTTCTAATACCCATAATCCTCTTAAAGTAGACAAATAGTACATTTATTTGTGATGTAATTTAAAATATGAAGTTTAATGTTATATAGAAACTAGCTCTGAAGAAGGAAAACATGAAGGCTTCAATAAAACATGACAAACAGCCAACTTTCTGTGATTTACTGATCCAAATGATGCAGATTTTATAGATCATATTGCTGCAATTTTAGCTTTTTTTCAGTGGCTCTTTGATAAATTCAAGCCTTAATTTAAAATGATTTTTCCTATTTAAATCCTCAGATTTTATAATAAAATGTCTTTGTGGTTTCAAAGTATAAACCACCAAACTAGTAAATAATATTACTAGAAAAACAATCATGAAATAAATTGTATCTCAAAGCTTTTAGGTGGAAAAATGTGAATGTTGATGTGAAATTGGTCCAGTTTTCCAGCGAAGGTTTGATTTATGTCGGATGTTTCAGTGAAACTTCCAGGCAGTCGAGTCATTTGAGAATCATGGAAATGAAGCCACTTTGAATCGTTCAGATTTCTCTGCCTGCATCAGGCTCACAATGCAAAAGGTCTGCGTTCTCCGTTTGCATGAGCATGACGCCGGTGTGATAAGTAAATCCAGCCGCTGCAGATCTGCACTTCTGACCCAAAGGAACCAGGATGGAGGTTCTGCAGTACCTCACAGCCGCGTCAGGCAAGTTCAGGCGTCAGACGGTTCATTTCATGCTGTCGTTTTCTCCTGTGCTAATATTCACTGTGAATTAAATCATTTTGTAACTGATCCATAAAATATCTAACAGTCGGTTTAAATATCTGAGGTTTTACTGGATCAGTTTTAATGTGAATTATTTTTACACACCTGAAAGTTTTCTCTCTCTTTCTGCAAAACTAATTACTTTTATTCTAAAACAATTGTTTTATTCTTAACATAACAGAACATGGAACATTACAGGTTTTATACTGTTATTCATGGCTGTTATTTGTTGTCCACCAAGTAAGTTTAACAAACATGTAAAGTCAATTTTTGTAACATATTTTTAGTTGTTTATCCTACAGAATATTGTAGCTTTTTGTTGTTTTCACAACTTAACTGTCGGATTTTTCACAACCATTTTTTCCATTTATAAATCAAGACAGTTTGCTTTTCTACTCAAGACTACAGAGTTACATCTGATTAAAACTGCATTTCTTAAACATATTGTATATTTTTTAATAAACTTGCTCTGCTAAACTATTTTATGAACTGTATAGGATTTTGTTCTGCTTTAGGTTTCCCTCTACAGTTCCTGCTTCTTTATGTTTTAGATGTTACATTTATGTGAATCTGCATGCTGGTACAGCTTAGTAATGTCACAGAGGGACAATAAATGATATTTCTAATGTTTAAAACTGAAATGTTCCAAAGCTCAGCATGTTTTGGTGTGTTGGTGCTGCAGCTCTGTTTGCCGCCTCGTCTCTCGCTGAACGTCAGTTTCATTACGTCAACGAGTTGAAGAACTGGGCGGCGGCTCAGAGTTTCTGCAGAGAACAGTTCGTTGACCTGGTGACCTTAAGCAGCGTGGAGAACGTGACGACGATGGTCAACATGATCGACGTGAACCAGATGGTCAACGGAGCCGTGAACCATGTAAACAAACACGTGGCTTTCGCTTCAAAACTCAAGTTTTCACCATTTGGTTTGATGATCGGAGGCAGTTACTCATTTTTAAATAACTTAGTATTGAAGTGACCTGAGTATTAAATTAAGGCAAGTGAAAAATATGTGGTAAAAATTGTTTTTAAAGGAAGAAGCAAAATAACCTTCAGCATGATTTAATTTCTAATATTTTCTTCATAAAATTAGAAATTCGAGGATTTTTTCAAAATTTGTCTGGTAATACTTTTAAAGAAAGTATCCAGAATTTCAAAGATGTTTAGAATAATGTTTGTTTGTATGTATTTATGTAAATTACAGTCAGAAAAGCAGCTTTGCATCCTGGAAGACCAGCTCTGTTTGGTTGCTCAGAAATAAAGAGATAAAAACGACCTGCTTTACAAAACGAGTCAATGCAGGAAAACGAGTCCTTTGAGAGCTTCAGGCAAAGTTATTTTTATGGAATATCTTTGTCTAAATTGTGCATAAAATAATTTTTTAAATACAAACATTTTGATTCCATCAGTTTGCCTGGTTTAGGAGCTGACACAATAAAGCTTGAATTACTAGAGGATACATTTACAAGCTAGATGTAATGTTCACACACTTTAATTCATTATTTTATCTCTAAGACATAAATGATTCATAACTGAAGTAAAAATCCATCAGTATTGGATGAAGGCAGAAATCCTTCCTGTCTCGGTTCTGGAAAAGATTTTAGTTTATTATCATAAAGTGTCTTTGGAGGAAGGAGGTTTCTCAACCTGAGGGTCTGGTTCTCTGCAGCGGGCCTGGATCGGACTGTTGGACGACCCCAACAGCTGGAGCTGGTCGCTGTCCGACCCGAACGTGTTTCAGAACCCCGGAAACTCCGGCTTCAGAAACTGGCAGCAAGGACAACCTGACAACAATGAGAGCCCTGAAAACTGCGTGAGGATCTACGACGACGGGCTGTGGAACAACTCACCCTGTGGGAACTACGAAAAGTCTGTGTGCGCTGATGTGAACGGTGAGGATCCAGCATGTTCTGGACTTCTTCTTCCCCGCCCGCTGAAGATCTGGTACCAGCTTCAGATTTCTGCATCCTGCCTCCGAGACGGGTTCATTTTTCTCTGGGTTCTCGTTTCAGGACCGGATGTAACGTTTGTCCTCGTTGATCAGTTTTTTCCCTGGGCCGGCGCTCTGGCCAACTGCAGGCAGCATCACACAGACATGGCCTTCGCCAGAGACCTGTCAGAGAACGACAAGATAAAGCAGCTGATGCCGCCGGGTCAGTACGCCTGGATCGGCCTGAACAGAAACTCTTTGACCTGGGTGGACGGAACCAGCCCCGTGTTCACTAACTGGGGATCAGGCGAACCCAACAACCAGGAAGAGAAATGCACCGTAGCAAACTTTGATGACTCTGGAAAGTGGGAGGACTGTCCTTGTGACTGGAACTTCCCGTTCTTTTGTTATGGAGGTGAGTTCTGACTGATTTCGGCCTAGTCCAAACACAGCAATGAAATATTGATTTCTAGAAAATAATCTCATCCATGTCTGATTGGTTTAAGAAGAAATTTCATCCATGAAGCCACTGAATTTCAGCACTGATTGTTGCTTTAAACATGCCAAACCCATAGGGGGCAGTGTAGGGCAAAGCGAAAACCTACCCAATCACAATCCTTCAAAACTTCCTGTCAGGATTTAAACTTGGAGATTCATTTGTGTGGACAGACAGAGAGGTTGAGCTACCGAGTGTAAAGTTAATAAAACACAAGACAATATCAAAGTTTATTTATGCATCACATTTACAACCTTCACACCAATCACAGGTAGATAAATGATAAAACAAAAAAAATTAATTAAGACATTTATACAAATGGCAGAAAATGCCAAATAATAAATAATATGAATAAAAACTAAGACACTTAATTTCAGCAGCAGTGATTTTTCAAAAACTCGACTCTGTGAATCATGTTGAAGTCAGGATGTGGAGGTTGGAGCGTCGCTGACAGGTGGCAAATCCTTCTCCTTTCCACAGCTCAGCGTGTCGGAACAAAACTATCATAACTCAGTTTTCTCTGTTCTTCATCAGACAAAGAGCAAAACGTTCTGGTTCCAGTTTCAAAGCGTGTGGTGAAGCTGAAGGTGGTGAAGCCTTCCTCTCTGGACCTGAACGACGGCGCTCTGCTGGAAGACCTGCTGATGAAGGTACAACACCCTCATCCTCCTCCAGGATTCCTGTAAAAGTTTCATCTCACACACACACACACACACACACACACACACACACACCGGGCCAGGACTCTCAGTTCTTTGTGTGTCAGTTTGAGCAGAAGCTGAAGGACGACGGCGTGGAAGGAAACGTCAAACTGAGCTGGAAGAAGCAACCGGATGGAACGACCTTCCACAAGGAGGGATGAGGATGACCTTTAACCTTCATCTGAAATGGATTCTCCTCTCATTGATGTTTCTGTTTGCTGTTTTGCTCTTTTCTGATTTTACGCAGAAACCTTTAAAAAAGTTCCAGTCATATGTTTGAGTCCAAGTGGAACCTCTGGACGGTAAACAGTGACTCTGTTTCTGATTCTGTGGTTTGCTGTTTGTAAAGTTACAGTCAGAAATTAACTTCAGTTATTAATCCTGTCATAAGAAAAACAAATGGAGATTCATTTTCAAAAGTCATATTTTCACCATGTTATTCACTCATCTATAAATGTCACAATGTCAGGATAATCATGTAGCTCTAAACTGAATATTTAGTTATGAACTAAATTTCTTCTCAGCTAGCTAAATATTAGTTTGCATCATATTTTGTTTTAGCTCCAAACTAGTTAGCAACCTAGCTAACTAAACATCTGGTTTGAATCTAAATAGTTAGTGAGTTTGTTAACTAGATAATTAGTTTGAAACATAGCAGTTTATTTCTATAAACAGTCATGCATGTCAATCAATTATGGAAATAAAACATCATAAAAACACTGTAATCTGATGTCTACTCTGATTATTTTGTATGCTTTCATAGATGAACAGTAAAATGAGAACAAATGTCCCCCAGCAGATGCTTATCAGACATTCTAAGTTGTCTTTGCTCCACAGGTTGAAACCAGATTAGTTCAGCTGCACTGAGCAGATGAACGTTTCTGCTCTGCCCTTGTTCTCCACCAGATGGCAGCACAGCTTAACAACCTGCAGCGGCACAGATCACCAGAGACAGTTGATTGGTTTTATTTTCTTAAAGGGAACCTATTATGCAAAATTCACATTTTGTATGTTGTTTTACTTCCATTTGGATTTTCATCTACTTTTAAAAACAAGCACTAAAAAAACACACGGTTGGTTTTTGGCAATAAGTTTTCTGTTGTCTGGAAATTGAGCAAAAACTTCCTGATTCTTAAGTCACAATCCTGTTACCTAGCAACCCGAACAGAGCTCCAGCACATTTGGTCAGTTGGTTTTGCTTCTATATGCGCTGTACAGTGGCTGCTGGATCAGATGAGAGTTTTGGTGTTGAGATTGGATTGGATGGATGGATGGATGGATGGATGGATGGATGGATGGATGGATGGATGGATGGATGGATGGATGGATGGATGGATTATAAAGAGCAAATTTCCACAAGAAAATCTCTGAAATTTTCTAGAAAAAACATTGACATTTCGGAGTCTCAAGTCTTCGACTTTTCAAACTTAGAAGTTTCCAAGTTTTTCTAGGAAATTTCTGAGTTTTTTGGCAAAATGTTTCTTCTTTGTTCTCCGTCTAAGTCTAGCCAACTCTAACATGCTGTCATAATGTATCGGAGCCAAAGATGGTGATTGTAAAAACACGCCACACTTTTCAGAGTATATGTGTAAAAACATTTTAAACCACTAAGGAATTTTGATTCTCTTTTCTTTCTTTTTTTTTTTTTTTAACAAATAGTGACGGGTTAGACATTGAATGGGTCAGAAATGTCCTGGCCCTCCGTCCCAGCAGGGAAGCCATCAGGTTCCTCCGGTCGCTGCATGTTTTGCGGTGGATGTGGAGTTTGAGCCACGCTGCTGTTTTCCCACCAGCTGCTGCAGCCCTGAGGCCCCGCAGCCCCGCAGCCCTGCAGCCCCCGCAGCCCCCCCGCAGCCCCCTTGCAGCCCCGCAGCCCCCCCGCAGCCCCCCTGCAGCCCACACGCAGGTCCGGGTTCAGAGGTGCAGGAACGGACCAACATGGCAGAACATGGAGGGCGAGTCCGACAACCAGCTGGAGGCAAACACAGAATCTCAAGTTTTTAAAAGTTTTATCCTCCAGTGGATCTGGGTTTTTTCTTGTGTTAATCGCTTCAGCGATATGAAGGATCAACGAGTCCAGATGTATATTTGCTGAAGGCAGAAACTCCTTTTCTGCTGCAAACAGCCAACATATAATATATAAACACTTCTATACTCTTACTGTGTAAAATCACGGCTTCACATCCCATCCTCCCACTAATCGCTCCAACTAATTATACTTTCTTACATTCTGCTGATATGAATATGTGAGGGGGTGGACAGAGAGCAGCTGAGTTTCTCACTGCAGAAACTAACAATGACATTAAAACAAAACTCCAGCTTCTCCGAGAAATATGAGCCAATTGCTGCAAACTGCAAGAGGCAGAAAGTCAGGGAACTGTGGCGTTTTCATGCGTGTGAAGAGCCTGCAGGCGGATTGAACTTTAAAAGAAGAGTAACAATCTGAAATAACTTTAAATTGGGAGCCTAATTGTTTTTAGACGTCTATAAAGATCGTTGTGGAACATGCAGTCATAAAATCATCATCATTCCCTGATCCGCCTCCATTTTGTTCATTTAATCTGCAGCAGAGTGAAAGTGATTCTGTGACCTTTGCAGATTAGCAGCTTATGAAACAAACATCAACCAAATGTGTTTATCTAAAGTCATCCACACTGGAGCGTCATATATTTTCATTTTTAGTGAATATCTAACTGTTTTGTTTAATGAACTCATAGAAAAGACCTTTCCAAAACGGTCAGCACTTGCTAGCAGTGAAACGGCTAAAGCTGTTAGCTTTGGTCCAGCTTGTCATCGCCATGGTTACTTCCTGGTTCCCAAAAAGCACATTTGATTCCAGGAGGTTTAGTTTTCCCTGTTTTGAAGGAAATTAGTCGGTATCTGAAAAATGAATCTTGTTAAAGGCTGAATGTTTAGTTTTTATCTGCAGAGTGAGTAGGTGGAAGTCAGAGCTGAGCAGAGAGAGGAGGAGGAGGAGGAGAAGAAGAAGGTTAGGAAAAGAAAACATCTAAAGATAGTTGAGAGAGAAGCAGGACTGCAGTTCATCGTTCATTTAAAAATAACTTTATTTAATCGTCATCAGGACATCTTGCTGAAAAATGTGCTAAACTTCCATGTTTTTGTATTAGATTAGAAATCCTAACATTATGGTCACATAAATGTTAACAGTAAGCAACAATCTCAGCTGCTAAAGCTAAAATATGCTAAAGCTGGAGCAGCTTGAGGTCCGTTACTTTATGAACAGCAGAACTGGATGTGTGAAGCTCTGCACAGCTTTCCATCAAAGCACCCATTGAAAATTAAAATCACTTCTTTCTAATGGGATATTAGAATGTTCTAGTTGTGAATATAATCACGACTTCCACATTTTACGCTGCAGCAGCTGCTAAAAACTTCCATATTCTGATTAAAACTCACTGTGTTGTTTTGTTCTTTTCATCTGTTGGTGTTTAAATACATTTTGGTATTTTGTGGAGTTTTGATGTTATAAACGTCACAATGTGACAGTAAAGCCAATAAATCAATACTTTGCTGCAGCAGAACTCAAACAGGTTTCTGAACGGCTCCTCCTTCATTTCACTTTTTCATTCTTGCTGCAGAAATTGTTCAGTTTATGCAAATAAATATTAACCTGTAAAGATGTTTTCCTCATGATTTAATAAAAATATGTCTGTTAAACTTTTTATTTTTCTAAATATTTCTGTGAGATTAAGCTGAAATAAAAGTTGAACTGGTAAATTAATAAGAATAGATGACTGATTTATTTTATTTATATATCCATAATCAATTATCATTATTTCTGATCTTAAATTCTATTTAAAAGTTTTTATTATAATTTACAAAAGTCTGAGCAAAATCATCTTAATTAATCACTCAGATTATTTAACCTTAAAGATTCTTTAATCTCAAATTCTATTAACTTATATTTATATGTTACAATTTATAAGTTGTATTGACTTTTTGAAGTCAATACAAGTCAAATTTTTGAATTTGCATTCAAAATATAACTTTTTGAATATGACTTCAAAAAGTTACATCAGGAATATACACTGAAAAAAGAGAACAGCTGATAAAAAATAGTTAATTTGTTGTAAATAATTAAATAAATGTATTCAAATAAATATATTAAGTTTATTAAGTTTTCATGATAAACAATCGTAAAAGAACTTTGACAAATTTAATCCGATTACATGTAGCAAATTAACTATTTTATGAAGTTCTCCTTTTTTCAGTGTAAACATGAAACTGAAACAGAAGAAGTGATAAATAAGATAAGTATTATCTATCTTATTATAAGTAATAAGATGCATTTGAACCGACTGGTGGACAGAACCGAGGAGGAAACCTAAAAATGTTCTGGTTTCAGTTCTGGATGAGCTGCAGGATGAAATGTGTCTTTGTGAGGAAACTGGAATCTGCTGCAGCTGCAGCTGCAGGAAGGAGCAGCAGAGCCTCCAGAGATAGGGAAAACACAGAGGTCTCACTCTTCTGATGGTTTCCAACCACTTCACTGCTCAGGTTCTGATTGGTCGCTCAGTTTATCGGTTTATTAAAGAAACTCCTGACCTGGTCAGTCAGTTAGAACATTGTTGAAAAGTTCATTCATTTCAGGAAGTTTAAGTGAAGCACATTATATAGATGAAATACTTACAAAAATATCAGAATATTACATCACATGAATAAAAACCTTTTAGAAATAGAAATATGAGCTTAATGAAAAGTATATTTAATATCTACTTTTGACATTTTCAAACGGTGCTTTTAATCTGACAAATGAGACTCATTAGGACTCAATATATTCTAATTTACTGAGATTAATAATCTGGTGGTTTTATGACCAGACCTGTAGATTTACCTTTAGTTAATAATAACATTGATTAATTCCTCTCTTTATTCTAACATTTAGTGATGATTTCTGATGATGGTTTTAAAATGTAATATTTGTTTGTTGCTTTATGTTTTCTGTTTTTATCATGTAAACATTTTGAACTGAAACATGTTGCACTAATAAACACTCAGCCTCATCTTGCTTCTCTAGTTTAGTAATAAAGTAGGAAACAAACTGATTCAATCAGAAACAAAATAGAGATTTTCAGATTATATGATCCATGTGCGACTTTATTATGAATCAGATTTAGCAATAAAACGTTGCTAGTTTGTTATCTCCCTCCAGATGTGTGAGTAAGGACCAGGGAGTTGGAAGAAGACAAACCTTTATACAAATACAGTTTTATAAACCTGTAAAGTCTCATTTTTGCTTTTGGTATAATTTGTTTTGTTTTGACAGAGGAAAGTGTGGTACAGCGACCCAGGGCAGCGACCCAGGGCAGCGGCCCCGGGCAGCGGCCCCGGGCAGCGGCCCCAGGCAGCGGCCCCAGGCAGCGGCCCCGGGGTAGTGGCCCCCGGCACCGGTCCCCGGCAGTGGCCCCCGGCAGCGGCCCCTGGCAGCGGCCCCGGGGTAGTGGCCCCCGGCACCGGCCCCGGCAGCAGCTCCAGCAGCAGCCCCAGGGCAGCGGCCCCGGGGTAGTGGCCCCCGGCACCGGTCCCCGGCAGTGGCCCCCAGCAGCGGCCCCCGGCAGCGGCCCCGGGGTAGTGGCCCCCGGCAGCGGCTCCCAGTTACCACGGTTACCACGTACGTCCACAAATAGTTCAAATCTGAAAATACTTGAGACTCCCGCTAAAAATAGATATAACAAAATTTGGTTCAATCACCAAATCTGTATTAATATTCATTATTACACACAGTGGAAACCATCTTGCCGCTGAAGTTAATATCTAGTATTTCTTATATTTGCCCTTCAGGGTTCAGCCAATCAGCACCAAGGAAAATGGATGCTGCTCCTGAATAAAGCCAGCCAATAGTGTGTCATTTTCTTTAAATTATGTTAAAAATGCTTCATAAAAAAAATCTGTAAATAGATCTTCCTTGAAAAATCCACAAATATTGAACCGTGAATATCCTGCAGTCCTGATCAGGTTCAGAACGTTTTTGCTCTCATGCCCTTTAACCTTTCATGATTTGCTAAGTAATGCATTTCTTTTCATTTTATGTGCATCTTATACTTTTTATTATGACTTGAGATATTGTCTTGTTCTAAATACTTGTTTCACAGGGGAAGTTGATTGGTGACGCACCGCCTCCAAAGCTTCATTTTCCACTTAAATAAATAATTTTCAGCTTTTCAAACATGACTTTGGTTGATATACTAATAAATAGCTTGTCTTTATGATTATGCTTTTTTTTATGGAAAAAGTCCTGAACTGTCCCTTTAACACAGTGCCTCCACCCCCACGCAGTGTTTCTCAGTCAGAGTGGCGCATCCTGTCAGCAGCAGAGGATCTGTGCGGCGGTCTGCAGCCACAGCTCCCAGCAGCGGATGATGGTTGTTGGTGGTTTGGATTGTTTTCGATCCTCAGCGGCGGACACACACCGAGCTGCAGCCGGAGGTGAGTCTGTTCGGACCGGTTCCGAAGCGCTGCATGACGGTCGCTGTCTGGGTTTTAATGAGTCCGCGCGTTTTCTGCGTGGAGGTCCGAAAAACACCAAGTTCACCCTCAGCGGGTTTATTTCCTCACCGACGAGCTGTGAGCTGATTCCTCCTGCCTTAATTAGCTCTGGCGGTTAATTGGTCTCTCTCTCTCTGACACACACACACACACACACACACACACACACACACACACACACACACACACACTGCAGGGACAGAATGAGAGGTTTAAATTGAAGCCATTTTCTGGGCTGAGGGCCTGTTGGAGCCTCGGTGAGTTAGAAGGTTCTGAACTCGGTGTCAGAATTCTGCATCACGTTTCATCATTTAACTGTAAATGAAAGTATATGAAGGTCATAATGTTGCTAACAGAGAAATAATCTTTGATAGAGGAAAAAAAAGTTAAAAATGGGGAAAAAAATAATGAAAGATAGTTTGACAAATGTCTAAAATTGATCAAAATCGATGAGAACTTATAATAAGTTTTGTACTTGAAAGTTTATATAGAACTGTTTCTTATATGATTGATTTAGTTTTGTGAAGGAATCACATGAGTCACAGCAGGATCAACATAAAAGCTGTGACTCTTTCAATGACATGAACAGTGAAAAGTTGATAATCTAAACTATTTGTGAAAATAAAACCAGATTCCAGCTCTGCTCTGGTTCCCAGCTGTTTCTGCCTCCTGATGGAAATGTGTCAAAATGTACCTTAAACAAAACCCAAACAGGCTTAATGACAAAAAACATGTCAGCATTTGCTACAGCATCACTTTCATATGAGTCTCCATATTATATTTGCAACAAGTAAACATTTGATCCTTAAAGTTGATGCTTTAGAGGAAAAATTGGAAACAAATGATTGAGAACGGAGCCAGAAAACTCTTGTGCCAGGCTGCCTCCTGGTGTGTGTGTGTGTGTGTGTGTGTGTGTGAGCAGCCAAGTGAATGTGGTTTTAGAGTTAAAGTGCGTTAAGTGATCAGGATGATTAGAAAGGTTGAGCAGTTATGAGACTCAGTTCTTCATAAACTTTGTTTGCATCATTTATTTGAAGCTTCACATCAGAAAAGTTTGATGGAAACGGAAAAAACCGAAGTAAACTTCAGTTTCACAAAGTTTTCAGGTTTGCTTGAAGTGACTGTCAGCTTTTCTTAATGCACTTAAAGGGACAGAAAGACTTTTGTTGAATAAGACCTGATATCTGTGCCTTACCAGAGGCATGAGAGTTTGAATGATTTCTGCCTCCGTCCTCCATCTTGGAGGGAACGACTTTGTTTTTCTGTTTGGTCTATGCTAGCTTTGTTTATTACAGCCATGCGTAGCGTTAGCATCTGATGAAATGATTAGCGTAGCCTGTTCATGGTGACACTCATAATTCACTTTTTTTTTCTTTTTGTGACGTTTTAAAAGTTAGCTCAACATTTGCATGACAGTTAGAAACGTAGCTGCTGCCTGTTGGCTTTGAGGAGTCATAATGTTTTGCCTGTCCGTTTCTCTGTCAGTTTGCAGCTGTGATGCTGCAGCATCTGTGGACTTTTGTGGTTTTCTGGGTAAATATGTGAACATTGTGGCTCATGTTGCTGCTTGTGCAGTGAAGCAGTTCATGTTCCTCTGTCACCACGACGCCTCCCTCCTTCTACACATCCATCCATCCATCTGGACTCAACACCTCCTCCTCTTCCTCTTCCTCCTCCTCTTCTTTTACGGCGACGTAGAGGAGGAAGACCCCCTCTGCCCCCCTCTGATGGTAACCGACCGTCGTCCGTTCACACGCTGCTGAGGCGGATCGGCAGCCCGCTGCAGCGACGGCTGGCTGTCAGGCGCAGAGGAATGATAATTAGAAAGCGATTGAGTCGGCAGAAGGAGGAAGAGGAGAAGGAGCGAAGGAGCCTGGCCTGCAGCAGCGGAGAAAAACATGACCTGATCTCCATCTGATCCCCAACAGGAGAGGAAAACCTGGGAGTAGTAGCAGCTGTGTTGTATTTTTTTATTTCTGGAGGAGATGATGATGATGATGATGATGATGATGACGACGGCAGCGAAGGAGGAATGAACTCAGATCAATAATCCTCCCTCCTCCACCTTCATCCCTCCATCACCTCTGCAGGAGGAACCTGTGAGGCTCTGTCTCTTTATCTTTATTTTTTCTGTTGCTTCTTTCTGAATGCCGCATCGTGTGTGTGTGTGTGTGTGTGTGTGTGTGTGTGTGTGTGCGCGCTCACATGTGTGTCACCTAACTGTTGGCTGTGCAGAGCTTGCTGGCTGCCTGCGCTCTCAGCGCCTCACATGCATGTGTTGCTGCAGATGGAGGGAGGCTGTGTGTAAACGCTGCGTGGGTCGGAGGAGCCGCTGCGTGGCTCAGAACGTGACGGTAAAAACCCGACGCTGCCGTTAAATTAGCTCCAGATCGTACGAAGGAGCATGAGAAGAATGCAGCTGATGAAACGCCCACACGCCTAATTCTGGCTGCTGCTGTGTGGGACGCAGATTCATTTCAGCTCAACACCAGCAGGACGCGATTCTTCTGCAGGAGAAACTCGCAGCCGACCCGGTTTTCATCATAGGGAATTTTTCTGATTCATCATTAAACATGATTACATTACATAACTCTGAACTTCACACGAGTGGCAGCCAGGTGACCCTTCGATTATATCAAACATCCACCACTGTTTTCATATTCAGAAATGAAAACTTACAAGTTTTCAGTTGTTTTATGTATGATTTATGTTTGGAGCTCTTATTGTGAAAGGTTTGCAGTGGTATGCACTACAGCGTTAGCTCTGCTATTCATATATTAGTTATGCTAATGCTAAAGTGCTACACCAGTGTGGTATTTAGCTGAAGCTAATGTTAAAAGGCTAACATGCTAAATTCAGCCATGTGTCAATGAGACATTTGAAAAGAAAAAACTTTATTCAACTGCAAGTTTAAAACGCAGCCAAGTAAATTAGTGCTTTAGAAAGTTAGGGGAAGGTAAGTGTGCTAAATGTTTTCACAGCTAACAAAACCTCTAAATTAGCTTTGCTAGCACCAGATTAGCAGAAGTTTGCCCATATCTGTATAATTGCTCCGGTGATATTATGTGTTTTCTCAGTTTGAGTCATCAGTGTGTTAAAACTGCAGCATGTGACTTTTAGAAGAAATATATTTTTTAGATATCTGTTCAAACTGTTACCATGTTTGTTATAATCTGTGAAAAATCGAGCTCCTCTGATTTGTCCCAGTGCTAACTAGAAACAACCAGATCCAGGAGGCGGGTCTTAGCGCTGTCAAACACAATCTCATGTGGCGCTGCTCATCACCCTTTGCTACGCTGCAGCTAGCCCTGTTAGCATAGCCACCAAATATGGCTTTGCTGTAACAGTGAGTTGTTTCTCCGCCATTTTCCTGCTCTAACAAATATGTTAAAAAAATTTATAAAAGTTTCATAGAGCAACTTTAAACGCCTTGATTAGACTTTTTTTGTTTTTTAAAGAAAAAAATATGAATCAACGCGTCATTGAAAGCTTCAAACACTGAATAATAAGAGCCACTTTTTCTCCTGTGGGGTTTTTAACCAGCATCATGCAGCTGCAGAGAGAGGGGGGGTCTGAGGGGGGGGGTCAGTCTGAGGGGGGGGGGTCAGTCTGAGGGGGGGGGGGTCAGTCTGAGGGGGGAGGGGGGTCAGTTAGTGGGTCATGAATAATTGATTGCTTAATGGGAAAAGATATAAAAGCTTAAAACGATTTGGCTGCTTTGCAACAGAGACCAGCTGTGTGTGTGTGTGTGTGTGTGTGTGTGTGTGTGTGTGTGTGTGTGTGTGTGTGTGTGTGTGTGTGTGTGTGTGTGTGCGATTGACTCAGACTTTGGTTTCCATGGTTTTGTTGGGGTCGGTGTGAGGAGAACCGGCCCATCAGAACCGGTCCAGGCGTAAACCACAGCTGGTTCTGGACAGGATTCCAGAACCAGTCCATCTGTGGGTCGGGAACCACTGAAGGGTTCTGGAACAATACAGTGAAGACATGGTCACAGGGCCTAGTCAAATCCTTGAAGCTTTCTGTTTTTGTCACATTTTAGTCAAAAACCTCAAAACATTGAGTTCAGATTTATAAAGAAGGAAAATAAAATCTTTAGCAGATAAAAATCATTCTTCAGTTCTTGTATGAACTTCCTATTGGGTTTAGGTCTGTACTTTGACTGGACCACTCTGATACAGGAATGTGCTGCGATAAAAAAATGCTTAACTGTCAAGATGTTTAAGTTTTCCTTAAGAAGTGACAATAAAACCCAGCAGAGACGACGCCCAGCTGTCAATAAACTGTTATTTAGAAACATCAAGGATTCTCAGACAGCCACACTGTTGGACCGAACCAGAACTTTTCTGCATGTTTCAGTAGAGATAAGGTCACATAGCTCACACAGCATCAAGCTGAATGAAAATCAGCTAAAGTCCAAATCCAGATCCTGTTGCATCCCAAACCTCAAACCTGCTGCTGGACGGATTCTTATGCTGCGTTCAGGTACAGCTGGGACACCAGATTACTGAAATATCAAAGCAGTGATTTTTACAAGTTTTATCCTCACATATAGGCGCAGTCTTATTTAAAAATGTCAAAACATCAACATGCACCGTTTGTTTTTAGAAGATCTACTGTCTTATTTTCTATACATTCAGCCGTTGGCTCTGCCTGGTTAAACTACTTTATTCATGGACAAAAAGTCCAACCAAACCTTCCAGTGTCTCCGATTCTTTCCACTTCAAATGTCTCCAGTAATAATTGAAAAACATTGATAGAAGGTCTGAAAAGTTGCCAAAAGTATCAACGAGTCACTAAGTCGACAACAGTTCTGTCGTCCTGACCACACCCCCACCCATCCGCCTCTAACTGACCACGCCCCCAGCGTCTATTGGCTCCGCCCATATTTTGGGAATTTTTCAGAATTTGAGGGCGGAGCTTTGCTTTTCCAAGTTTTTAGTTTTATTTAGGGCTTTCGGAGTAAAGAGAGCTGAATTCAATTGCACAACATTTGTAAAATATTTGGAAACTAATGTGACATTTAGAGTTTTTATGCATCACCTTGTGTTTGGCTGTTAAATAAAATACACTGAAATTAGTGGCAAAATGTGTAAAAGTTAATTTTATGATATAAAGCCACTGATTTAAACAAAGTCTTCTGACTTTTTGTTCAGGTTGAAGCCCAGATTTAATCATTTTTCTCTTAAAAGTGAAGGAACTGAAATTTGTGACGTCTGACGTCATCACATTTAAATTTTTTTTAATAAATTTAATCAGATTTTAAACGTGCAGTATGAGTATATTTGACCCTGATGTAACGATGCACATGAATCAGGCTGAAGTGGCGCCGGGGCGGCGTGTGGAGATGAACAGAGATGGAGAGATGGAGTGTAGGAGGAGGAGATGCTGGTTTTATGTGAGGGATGGAGAGAAAGAAACGGCTGTTCTCTGCAGGTCTGATCTCTGATTCTGCTTCTCATCTGCTTTTTCTTCCTTCATGTGACTGCAGGTGGAAGGATGTGGAGGGAAGACCCCGGACGCTTCCTGGTATCCATGGAGACAAGCGGGATCTGAGGTGGTCGGCGAGTCTCGGGGATCCGGTCCGGCTGCAGGATGGACCAGGCCGGCTCCTCCTTCAGGAGATGAGTTCTGAGTTCTGCTTTTCCTGATCTGACTTCGCTCTGAACTGTTGGACCGTCACAGCAGCGCTCCGGGTCTCGGGCCACCATGAGGCTCTGCAGGGAAGCCGGGGATTAGGTGGTGCTGCAGACGGTGCGCCCTCTGCAGGATGAAAGAGGAACTGCGGACTTTGTTTTGGCAGGTGATCGGGTTCCCTGACTCGGGGCGGATTGATCCTTGGGCCCGTCCGGTCCGGCAGCTGGAAGCTAAAGTTCTGGATGGAGATAAGTGAGCGGATACAGATTTACTGAGCAACAGGAACAGAACCGAGCCGCTGAGGACCGAGCTGTGAGATCTGCTCCGGTGGGACGGCTGGGCAGGGAATGCTCCTCCGCTCCACACAACGCCCCGACTGGAGCGCACAGGGCGGGCATCCATCTTGATTTTTACATCAGAACTCAAAGAGGGACAAGTCCTCTCCCCCCCACTCACCTCAGGTGGGGGGGAGGGTGAAGTACTTCCTGTGTGAAGGTGTAGGCCTCAGGGCCTCAGGGTGTAGTTTAGCTAGTAGAGTAGGCTTTCATTCCTGGACCAAACCGGACCAGCCAGAACCGCCGCTGTAATCTGAGGCCATGGATGCCAGTCAGGGTCCGGGTCAAAGCAGTCCGGAAAGCCCCAACCGGGCCGTGGAGTACCTGCTGGAGCTCAACAACATCATCGAGAGCCAGCAGAAGCTTCTGGAAACCCAGCGGCGCCGAATCGAGGAGCTGGAGGTCCAGCTGGACCGTCTGAGCCAGGAGAACAAAGACCTGCGTTTCGATCGGCAACCCGTCGCTCCGCCTCCACCCGCTCCTCCTTCTGAGCCTCCGCTCCCACCTCCTCCCCCGCCGCCGCCTTCGGCCCTCGCCATGGCAACCAAGAACCATCACCACCACAACAGCCAGGCTCCGCCCCCACCTCCCACCTCCATCCCACTCCACCACACCCACCAGTCCCACCACCACCACGCCTACAACAGCGCCGCCGCCGCTCCCGTCTCGCCTCTGGTCTCTGCCAACCCAACCTCCATCTCTATACCGACCCAGATCCCAGCTGCGGCCTCGCCCACCAGCCCGGCGCCGCCGCCGCCGCCTCCCATCCCGCCCAGGGACCAGCCGCGCGCCCACAGCCGGCTGACCCGGATCCCCTCCACCAGCACCGGGACCAACACCAACTTCGTGGAGAAGGAGAAGGAGCGTCTGGAACGTCTGCACCGAGCCAACGCCGCCAACAACCACCACGCCCACACGCTGCACCACCAGAAACCGTGAGTGTTTCCGTGTGTTTACCAGAACCAGAGAGAGTGAGAGGAACCGGAAAGCCAGACGTACCGACCCGGGCCCAGTTAGCCGCTCTGGGTTAATCACTTAACGATATTTCCTCTTTAAATGGCCGAAATCGTCTGGTTTTCTGGGTCTCCTGCTCATCTTTGAACGCTACTAACTCTGCAGCTTCCCTGACAGGTTCTGTGCGTAAAGATGCTTTAAACTTCCTTTTGTTTTTCTTTGCTTGATCTTCGCTGGCCAGAAACACGCGGGCAGCGCCGGTTGGTTTGAAGAAAACAGTTGCATAACTTTTTAAATGCCTGCAGGAGACGAACTTCTATCCTAATTAGGAAAGCGCAGTGTGGCTGTTGTGTGCACAAGTGAGAAATATTCACTGCACAGGTTGAAATTTACAAACTGCAGCAGATCATGATGTGTGAAAGTCTGCCAGACTGGTTCTAATGCTGAACCGGAACCGGTTCGTAAGGAAGGAAAGACGGGCCATATGCAGCAGTGGACATGGCTAACTTAGAAACGTTTAGCTTCCCTTAAGTTAATTTTTACACATAATCCCTAAAGCACTAACTTACTTGGCTGTTTTGCTGCAGTGAGCATCACTAGCTAAAAAGTTAGCTGTGCTAACCTTTTAGCACTAATCATAAATATTAGTTCTGCTAACACTAAAGCAGAAGCTAATGCTAGCATGCTAATATCAACCTTGTTGATGCCCATCACATGTCAGACACAAATTTATTTCTTTTTACTTTAA
This sequence comes from Alfaro cultratus, assembly GCA_903066825.1. Classification (NCBI taxonomy): domain Eukaryota; kingdom Metazoa; phylum Chordata; class Actinopteri; order Cyprinodontiformes; family Poeciliidae; genus Alfaro; species Alfaro cultratus. Next base: position 21,936 of record CAEFZX010018343.1, read on the forward strand.
AAAGCAGCCAAGTAAATTAGCCCTTTAGAAGCTAAGTGTGCTTAACATTTTCAAAGGTAGCAGAATGCTAAAGTGCTAAAGTAAAAAATTGCTTCACTATTGGCCCATTAGCTGATTAGTGCTAATGCGCACCACAGCCCATATGTTTCTGCCATTAGTCTCATTCAGTCAGCTCTGCTTTTCCTCCTTTTGTTTTTCCCTCCATGATCTCCTGCATGATGCATAACCTGAACAATGTACATTAAATACCTAGAATATCAGAAAGTACTGGCAGCACAGAGTATTTATTTTCTTTTACATTTTATTTGCTTTATTATTTTAGAGAAGCAGAAATATAACAACCTGATATTAGCAGGTGAATTAGTTGGGCTATCTGCTCCAATAGTCTGCAGTCAGCTAACGGTCTTTAGCTTCTGTAGTGCGACGGCCATTTTTCTGTGTTGTGATCGTATTTTTTACTGTGAAAAACTGAGATGGACTCTTAGGCAGCGATTATTATGGGATGTTAATGATTCATAACAACCTGTTCATGTTAGCTATAGCTTCATAATACTGACTGCATGAATGTTTCTCCAGATCAACACTGGAATAAACGACTCAAAGACTTGAGACTTGACTTGGACTTTAAAATGTGAGCAGACTTGGATTTAGAAACTGACTTGAGAACATCTCTGAGTTTTGTTCGTCTATATCTGGATGGAAATCTCAGGCGGCTGGTTTTTTCCAGCTAACTGCAGATTTGTTGCCAACATGCTACGTCAAACAAGCAAAGTTTTTGGTTTTCCTTCATTGTATTCTGAGCAGAACCAGATCCACTGGGACTGCAAAGGACTCGACTCTGAACACAGTGAGACTTAATCATGATGTTGCACTGGAATCTCTGTTTTACAGTGTTACTACAGAGAGACTAATCATTGATCGTTTCAAAATAAAAGAACTAAGATGATTCCAAAAACAATTTTTTTAAGGTTTTGTGCGTTTCTGTACACAACCCTTGAACACTTTCTAAAATCCCGCCAAAATTTGTGAAAAGCAGCTAATATTTTAACATCAGGCGCAGCCTGCTCTTTCAGCCCAACGCGTTCAAAAGAAACTCCCAATCTGGCAACACAGAGGGTAATGAACGCTGGTCAGGTGGTATTTGTTTGGTCATGTGATGCAGCAGAGGATTGTAGATGTTTAACTGAAGAAGAGAAGAAATGTTCTGCTAGTTTTTTTCATGTGTTTAATGGTAAGGAAATGTTTACTGGTATATGTCTGTTATGACATATCCACTTTCAATATTCTGTCATTTATCGTATCATTTGGCCACTGATCATAATCGGACGATTTCCGTGAAACTCACCCATCACTGTCTCTTGTTGCCGATCACCAAAACTGATCCCATTTATCTCACTTCGCAGCCTGTATTCTTAGTTCATCTCCTCTTTCCTTCACACTGCGCAAGCGCGCAGAAAATTTATATCACAAAAAGAATTTTCATTTAGCTTTGTCACGATAAATTACAATTAATGACGTTTAAAAAAAAAAACACGATCGTCCTTATTGTCAGGATTGTTAGTTTTACTGTTTCCTCCACTGTTTGCTTTAAACCATCAATAAATACCATTAAATTTGGAAATACAGATACTGTGTGCAGTTTAGTGATTCAAATTACACTTTTTATGCGACTGGTTTCCTAAAGCGGAACAGTAAACATAGGAATGTTTCTCCAGAGGATTATTTGTGTTTGTGGGGCTGTATTTGCTGTGACACACTCACATTCATACAGCCACCTAAAAAATGAGTAATAATAGTTCTTATTGTCTCTTTTATTGTTATCACAGCTGGACCGCAAAATATTGTGGTAAAACTTTAAATCCATATCGACTGTCTCTACTCAGAAATACAGAAATATTATCTTTAATCCTGAATGAGGTGAAGCAGGAAGTTTCTGAGAACTGAAAGGACTCTGTGTCCTCTCTGCGCTGAAAGCTTTTCCTCACCCAGTCCGTGTTTTTCTGCTAACTGGTAACGCCGACTGGCTGCTTGTGGGAAGCACTGGTCACGGCAGCCTCTGTTGCTAAGCGACAGTGAAAGCCAGTTTGGAGGACGGCGCTCTCACCGGCAGCTGAAATGGTTTTAACCCCGGCTGGCGGGCGGAGCGTGGCAGCAGACATGAGCAGAGAGCGAAGCTCCCGATGGAGCGGCGGGACGAGCGAACGCAGCGATGACTCAGATTTAGCGGCGCTGAGAGCCGGTCCAACACGGAGCTGCTCGGGTTGTGACTCAGATCCTTTTAGGTTTGAGTCATGGAGTGTTCAGGTTCAGCTGGAATCACGTGGGATAAACAAAGTGACCTGAACTTCACTCATAATGTAACGGCTTCTGAACGAATCAGGGCTTCTCACACACCTTTTACCTGTCACCCCTCCAGCTGAGAGGTCCAGAAATCCACCACAACTTAACAACAAGCTGAAACAACAGTTACAGCAAAAATCTTAAAAAAAGATTTACAATGCCTCATACAGTATTTAAACCCTTCAGGTTTTGTCTAGTAGTGGGTAGAGATGCACCGATCCGATATTAATATCTGTATCGGTTCTGATATCGAAAACAATTTGTCTGTCTTGTTTTATTATTTATTTTACATTATGAATTCCAAGTTGATCTTTCTGAACCATTTGAAATAATGCTTGTTGTTTATTTTTACCTTTGACTGAAGCAATCAAACTATTGTTTTTGAAATAAAGAGTGAGAAGATTAAAGCTTCAAAATAACCTTTAAAACCTCTGAATAATCAACAAAAACTTTTCATAAACCTCAGAAACCCAAACTGGGCTCCATGTTGGCGACCCAACCTGAGCCTCCCGTCCTGTTGACCCGCTCTGTGTCCACGGCGCCGACGCCTCGTCCTTCGCTGCGCTAATGATGCTAACAGGACAGAAAACGAGCCCAGTCAGCAGCTCCCACGGGCCAGGTGTGTGAGTGAGTGTGTGTGTGTGTGTGGGGGGGGGTGGTGTGTGGGTGTGTGTGTTTTTTTGGTGTTGGACTAGTTCGCTAGCTTGAGAAGGGTTTGGTTTGTAAGTTCAAAAAAAATAAAAAAAAAAAAAAAAAAA